>JARQZK010005118.1:192500-235000 GCA_030704885.1 Cynegetis impunctata | reverse complement strand
AGGGTATTGAAAAAATAATATTAAATACATTTTTCACGACTATGTCGACACTACTGGCAACATTGCAATGAAATTTTGCACTAATATGTTTTTATGTTTCACTTGTATATTATTTGTTGATATTACCTTAGATACGGTTGCTATAAATACACACATTATGCCCTAGGGCGTTATGAGCGGGCATTATGGATCATAACGCCCGCTCATTGTACGAGGGGAAATGAAGCAACTTTCATTGATTCAATACTTCATAATCTTTGTCTTATACGAATCTGGATTTCTCCGGCAATGAATTATTCGCAGCTTTGGCTGCATTTTCTATGATATTCTTGGGTAAATTCATTTTCATTTCCAGTATTTCTATAAGACTACACAAAGAAATCAGAAATGACATTCACTAAATATGATGACAAAAATATTCACAAACGTCAAAATATCAACAAATGACATGCCTACTATGAGAAGGAAAATGGAAAGTATAAGAGCAATGAACCGATTGTAAAATCGATTTTTCATTATAATAAAATAATTTTTTCGTGAAAAATAAAATCTTTTATGAACCACGTGCGTTACTATATATAACGCGCTTGGTACATAAATAACTATAAAAGCTGACACATCACGTACATTTGTTTTTATATTTGCCTCTCAAGCGCTTGTTACAAGGTTCGTACAAAAGTATTCGGTACCCGTTTAACTAGCGCCCACTATGAGAGGCAGATATTTAAACAAATGTACGCGATGTGTCAGCTTCCAAAACATATTCTCACAAAATGTTATTACAATGTTGCCGTAGTTTCGACATAATCATAAGAAATGTGTATATATTTTTCTCAATACCCTGTATCGTGAAAACGGATTCGGTTACGAATATTTTTGATTGAGCAAACTTAACTTGTTTTGCAGTGTTCTATCTATTTTACCAAAGGAGTCCCCTTTTTTGAAACACCCTGTATACAAATACTAAGTTATACTAGCAGGTAGAACATTCACTGTTACCTTTTGGAAGAGTTTAAGTGCAGCATTCAGCTGCATCGAAGAAAAGGTGTTTATGCTTTATAATTCACTTTCATATTTCATGCGTTATTGGCGAAACTTAGTTGGGCCTCTGAAATTATCAAATGGGTCATTTGGTGACCAGCAGGTATAGGCTTGTCGACGCTTGCTTCATTACTCAAATCTTCTTCTCCTGTACATACAATCTTAATTTCGAATTTACCTGACAAATGGCAAACGTTTTGCATTTTGCATAAGTTCTGTGAAATATGAGCGGAATAAACGACAGAAGTAACTTATCGCAAAATTCTACATATTTGAAAATGAAGTATTGTAACGTTCTGATATCTTTATATAAAACGTTGAATGTGGAAAATGTATGATGAATAAGCTCCGTATATTATTTGGTAGACTTCTTTATTGTATTGAGAATCAGATACGTTGCTGTATGTGTGGCATATACTACGTGACAAATTATATGTTTCTACGCAAACGAATTCCATATTTTATAGTGGTTCATTGCTTTTCGTATCAAACTGCATGCATGGAATTCTCCAGCTGAAGCAATATGTATATGTATCTTCTTTCAGCTTCTAGTCCTATTTTTGGAGAAAATAATAGACTATTGCACTATATCGAAAGTCGACAGTGAGGTGCGGGAGTAGTTTTTCATGTATGATATAAATATATAAATATATATATATATATATATATATATATATATATATATATATATATATATATATATATATATATATATATATATATATATATATATATATATATATATATATATATATATATATATATTCATTCGAATTGTTGTTGCTTGTGAACTATTTCTAATCTTTTGATAATTATTAGCAATAACAGGCTTGTTGAATCTCAAAAAACTCGATTTTATTAAAAAGTTGACGTTTCGCCACGACATTCGTGGCTTTATCAAAACTTTTGATAAAGTTTCGAGTTTTTTGAGATTCAACAAGCCTGTTATTGCTAATAATTATCAAAAGATTATATATATATTATATATATATATATATATATATATATATAGATATGTATATATATATATAGATATATATATATATTTTGATAGATATATATACAGGGTTATTCAAATTGGAGTCTATGTATGGGAATTTCGATAACGGTAAGAGATAGACGGATCGTTAAATGGGGGCAAAGTTGCATATTTCAGAGGCCAATTATATGGATAAAAAAATATGATCTAGCTTCTTAAGTTCTGGAGTTATACAGGAAAAATCAAAATTGTCGAAAATCTTCTTTTGCCTATATCTTATTATTTTAGGAATTTTTTAAAAACGGATTGTCACTTGATGGGATGGGCCACCTTTAACTTCTAATTTTCAAATACGGACCTGTATTTTTAATTGCCTTTTTGTGAATGCCAAGAGTTATGTTTCATATTGTCGTACTATTCTCATCTGAAGTGCAAAGTGTTTTGGAAATATCGAACTATTAACAGTAATGTTTCAAAATTTTTTTCAATTCCAGCTGTAATTGAAAAAAAATATAATTTTTTTCAAATTTTGCCTGTTTTCCACAGCAACTTTTTGTGGCATTTCCAAATATCTGAATGATATGCATATACAGGGTATCGTACTCATTGGACCACCCACAATTTCTCATTTTCAAATACGGACTTGTATTTTTATTGCATTTCTTCAAATGCCAAGAGTCATATTTCATATTAGTGTTTTATTTTTATCGAAATCATAAAGGAAATATTAGAATCATATTGGAAATATTGAACTTATACTAGGCATTCTATACCTTATTCTATGATATTTTTTTAAATTACAGCTGAAATAAAAAAAAATGTTGAAATTTTACTGGTAATAGTTCAGTATTTCCGAAACATTCTGTAATTCAGATAAAAATACTAGTACAATATGAAACATGACTGTTGGAATTCAAAAAAATGCAATCAAAAATACAGGTCCGTATTTGAAAATTGAAAGTTGAGGCTGGCCCAATTTATTCGATACCCTGTATAAAATTTTTATTTAGATATTTGGATAGCCTACAAAAATTTGCAATGGCAAAGTAATAATTTGTTTCAAAAAAATTCCTAAAATGACAAGATAAAGGCAAAAAAAAATTTCGACATTTTCTATTTTTCCTGTATAACTCCAGAACTAAAGAATCTAGATCAGATTTTTTATATCCATATAATTTACCTTTGAAATATGCAACTTTGCCTTCATTTAACCAACCCTGTATCTCTTACCGTTATCGAAACCCCCATGCATAGACTCGAACTTGAATAGCCCTATATATAAATATTTCTTTTATCGGTACATTGAGACATTTCTTGCAACTCCCATAAAACCAATGAGATGTGTGTTTTTTGATGCACATAAGAACTACGAAAACTTGAGTGAATTCAGTTAAAATTTTGGCATCTTCAAACTTTTGGTGAAAGGCTGCATAAGTGAAAAAGATATGATGCAAATTAATTATTTATAACACATCCAGAATTCAGCCTCCCAGGGCTCCTTGGAGGATGCGCGGAGCTAAAAATAACGGTATTTGGAGGAGTGTTGCATCCCCAAACCCTATCCAAATTGTGTTAAAGGGTTGAAACTTTGCACTTGGATTGAGTTTATAATAAGAAAGTGCATTTTGGCAGTATATAGTTTGTTCACTCACTGATGCCATTTTTATGTAGAGATGTCATATATTGTCGTTGCGTTTGAAGATGTTTGAAATTTCTTAGGTGGATTGACATCCCCTGCATACAATGACATTTGAACAGAACAATAATAATGTAGATTTTGACTGTAGTCCAAGACTATTGCCTAAAAAATGAAGGTCACCCTACTGCGCAGCACTAATGATAAAACCCCTCGGCGCATGAGCATGTCGTCAATATTTTTTGAAAGTATTATATAAATTAAATAACAATGAAAGTCGATTTTACAAATTGAATGATGGAAAATTGCAATAATTGTATCAATAATTCGATATTACGAATAAAATCCTTGAAAATTTAGCAAAAATATCCTATCCCGGTTCATTTTGCTGTAAATTATGAATCAAATTGATAAGATGGGAAGCAGAAACAGACGCAGAATCAAGCTTAAGCTATCAACGTCGCTTGGTTACCGTGGCACACAAAGCACTTCGACGCATGTTTTGTAGGACTTCGTACATATCGACCTTTGCGCATGCGCATATCGTAATGCCTATCTAAAAAACGCTATAATTTTTTATTCTTCGTTGGGATAAATTGGAAACAAAAATTTGTTGATGAAATCATATGTATTTAATCGATATTTGTTGGAATTTTTAAAATCGGACCAGATCCCAACTTTTTGTAAAGAGAATTTAGCTTCACCTCGGGGTAAAAACGCTTTATTTTTTTATTCTTCGTTGGGAAAAATTGGGAATTCAAATTCCCTAATGAAATCATATGTGTTTTATCGATATCCGTTGGAATTTTTAAAATCGGGCCAGTTACCAACTTTTTGTCGTGAGACTATAACCCCTTTAGCTTCGCCTCGGGGTAAAAATGGCATCATATCATAGTCATATATTGTCGTTGCGTTTGAAGATGTTTGAAATTTCTTAGGTGGATTGACATCCCCTGCATACAATAACATTTGAACAGAACAACAATAATGTAGTTTTTTGACTGTAGTCCAAGACTATTGCCTAAAAAATGAAGATCACCCTACTGCGCAGCACTAAGAATGATAAAACCCCTCGGCGCATGAGCATGTCGTCAATATTTTTTGAATGTATAATATAAACTAAATAACAATGAAAGTCGATTTTACGACCGAAATGATGGAAAATTGCAATAAATGTATTAATAATTCGATATTACGAATAAAATCCGTGAAAATTGAGCAAAAATATCCTATCCCGGTTCATTTTGCTGTAAATTATGAAACAAATTGTTAAGATGTGAAGCAGATACAGACGCAGAATCAAGCTGAAGCTATCAACGTCGCTTGGTTACCGTGGCACACAGAGCACTTCGACGCATGTTTTGTAGGAATTCGTACATATCGACCTTGGCGCATGCGCATGTCGTAATGCCTATCTAAAAAACGCTATAATTTTTTATTCTTCGTTGGGATAAATTGGGAACAAAAATTCTCTGATGAAATCATATGTATTTAATCGATATCCGTTGGAATTTTTAAAATCGGACCAGATCCCAACTTTTTTTCTTGAAACTTTAGCTTCACCTCGGGGTAAAAACGCTATAATTTTTTATTCTTCGTTGGGAAAAATTGGGAATTGAAATTCCCTAATGAAATCATATGTCTTTCATCGATATCCGTTGGAATTTTTAAAATCGGACCAGATCCCAACTTTTTGTCGTGAGACTATAACCCCTTTAGCTTCGCCTCGGGGTAAAAAAGTGTTCTTTCTACACCTTATTCGGTAAGTACTCCATTATCAAACTGATTTGGGGGAGGTAAGTACATTTTACTTCCCTAGGGAGGTAAGTTAATACTTACCTCCCTCTGGGAAATAATAATTTTACGCCCGCATAGAGCTTTCGGTAACTTTTTCGTTGCTTAACATACAGCACCAAGCCTTGAAATCCTTGTAGCACCGTTCGTAGCGTTCCTTTGATTTCTGAGGTAATAAAGCAGCACAAGTTGCATCAGCAACTGCATCTACATCCATTATGGCGATTTTTAAATTGACACTGACAGAACTCTTGTTTGATTGGGAATCTCATAACAACCATTTCATAACTAGTTGTGTCAAGGGACACTAGGCTTTTGTAGATCTGTCATACATACAGGTTATTTCAATTGAATTGCTCTAATTATAGAATAAAAAAATAGTATATTATATTATAAGGATTAAAAGTGCATATTTTTTTTACGAGCAATATTTGCAGTTGCGAGGCGGAGCGCAGCGCAGCCGAGCGAATGCAAAATTGCGAGTAAAAATAGGCACTTTTAGTCCGTATGATATATACTATTTTTTCTCCAACCAAGTCAAAATTAAAATAATATTAGTTTTATTCAAAAATCGTTAATAATTTGGTAATAAATTTGAACACCTATTAATTATAACAGCGATAGCAAGTCGGTAGTCATGGATATCTGGTATTGTTGGTAAATATTGATTGTCAAGTAGACGTCAGTAGACGTACTAATCATATAATTTTTGTAGTAGTTTTTACGCTGAACACGCTGAAAATATACCTGCAGATATATTGGAAAGTGCCGAAGCAGTATATCTAAATCTTTTGCCACCCAAATCTCGCCAAGTTTATGAACTTGCAAATCAGCGATTCATGGATTGGTGTAAAGAAAAAATGTGCAAAACTGTGCGGAGAGTTTTCTTATGGTGTATTTCTCAAATTTAACGAAGACCGTCAAGCCATCCACTCTTTGGTCACAGTATTCAATGTTGCGATCCACACTGGATATCAAAAATGGTGTGGATATTAGTAAATATTCAAAATTACGAGCATTGTTAAAAAGGCAAAGTGATGGATATATACCTAAAAAGGCTAGGGTTTTTACGAAGAAGGAAGTGGATCGGTTCCTGGATATGGCACCTGATAATGTATATTTGATGATAAAGGTTGTTCTAGTATTAGGAATTGGAGGTGCTATGCGTTGTGACATTAATGAAAATCTTTTGAATTGTTCGAAAATTGTTAGTGATAATTTCAGTGGTGCTTTGAGTTTAAGCAATAATTGTTCCAATTGTACATTCAATATCAATATAAAAAACAAATAAATACCTATATATAGTTGCCCAATTAGTTTGTTTTACTAAGTTTGTATGAGACAATGTTTTTTCTTCAAATTTCAATAATTAGAGAGCTCAAATGCAATTACTTTTGGTCCTAGGATTAAAAGTAGCGTTTTTAATCCTAGGATTAAAAGTGTTGCTAAGCAACGAGCAAATTTTTGTACGGTGAGGGAATTGATGGCTTTTGCACCTGAAAATAGTACAAAAATGTCAACATTTTTTGATGGTTGGAGAAAAATATATTTTTTTCAAATTCAAGAGAAGTGGAGTAGAAAAAATATAATAGAAAACTCGGGAGGCAGTATTCTTGACCCGTCTCGGACTATTTTGCCAGCCCTCGCTGACGCTCGGGCGCAAACTACGTCCTCGACTGGTAAGTATCACTTGCCTCCCTTGTAGTGTAAATAACTATTGTTTTATATGTGTGTGTAGGTACCTACTTTCCTTCAAGTCAGTTAATCAATTTTTTTTGAATGGTTTATTTAGAATATGCTACGACCTGATAAATAAAAAGAAACGGTGTCATGGACACCAGGAAGTTCCTTCGGATAAGAATAAGAATAAGAATAAGACATTTATTGATCCAAATGGCTGTTATACAACGTGTTATGCTTATACAGATAGGATAAGTCGAAAGATTATACAAACAAAAAAAAAACAGGATAGAATAACAAAGCAAATAAAAAAACATACATAACAAAAAATACTTTATGGGATCAGAAACCTATGATAATGCTACATTTATCACAAAACTCATTAATTGAATAAAAAGAATACCGTATTAAGAAGTGCTTAATTTTCCGCTTAAAAATAGAGATGGTTCTGGCCTGCTTGATCTCTGTAGGCAAATTATTAAAATATTTTGGCCCAGCATAACCAAGACACTTTCTGTAATAAAAGTGATTAAAGTGTGGTATTTTAAAATCATCTCTTTTTCGAGTATTATATTGATGATTTTCACCATTCAATACAAAAATATCTCTATTTACATAAACGTAACACAACAATTTATAAAGATATATACCAACAACAGTTAAAATATTATTATCACAGAATGTTTTCCTGCACGAGTCTCTGGGTTTTAAGCCAAAAATCATCCTGAGTATTCTTTTGTGACAAACAAAAACTCTATTAAAATCTTGAGCCTGGCCCCATGTTAAAATATGGAATGATAATGCTGGGTAGACTAGACCATAGTAAGTCGCCATAAGTGCATTTATTGAGAAATTATTTTTCAGGTTTAAGATTGCAAAATAATTACGATTAAGCTTTAAACAAACCTCATTTATATGGCCATTCCAGTCAAAATTCTCATTTAAATAGAGACCAAGAAATTTGACATTATTTGGTTTTGATATTTTCTGGCCATCATAGACAATATCCTCTAGTACAGGTGTTTTAAATTTTGGATAAAATTCGACAAGAACAGTTTTAGTTATATTTATAATAAGATTATTTTTATCACACCATAAACCAAAATCATGCAAGATATGCCTCAGTTTTGTCCTAAGTATATCAGGATTTTTGTCACTTACTATGATGCTAGTATCATCAGCGTACATAAAAATCTTGCCAAACTTAATGTATTCAGGTAAATCAGTAATATAAAGAAGAAAGATCAGTGGTCCAAGTACACTTCCCTGTGGTGTTCCCAATTGTAAATTATGGATTTCAGAACAGGCATCGTTATTTCTCACAATAAACTTTCTATTTTCTAGAAATGATACTATCCACTTATTTAGGGGGCCCCTCAATCCGAGCGCATATAATTTATTACCAACAAAAGCTGGGTCCAGTACATCAAATGCGCGGGAGAGGTCAAAAAATATTCCGGCAGTGAATTCGTTATTATCAGTTGAGTTATAAATACATTGTATAAACTCAGAGCTTGCGGTCTCCGTTGAGAAGTCTTCCCTAAAGCCATGTTGGCATGTTGTTATTAAACTATTTTTATTTAAAAAATCGAACACCTGTGTAGATATAACTTTTTCAAAAATCTTGGATATACAACTAAGTAATGAAATGATAATATAGAAGGACCACAATTTGCGAAAACGAAACATGTGCGTGTCGGGGCGCACCACAGAAGTGATAACTTATACTAATCCAAGTTGAAATAATAATTATTGAAATGTGGGGCTAAGAGCTCTCACGAGATTGTAAATAAAAAAATTAAAAAAGCCAGGAGTAACCTCTGAGATTCGAACCCAGAAATACGGCATACCAGGGTTCAGTACCTAGACCACTCTATCGTCAACGCAATATAAAGTAAAGACGCAAGAGTGTATATAACAAGAGAATAACGTATCGCCACGCTATAATATAATTGAAAATAAACCTAAATACGTAGTCATTATTTTACGGAACAAATTTGTAAAGCTTTATCTTTTCATTATGCCATATCTGATTCATATCGTAAGCTGTTCTTTTATGCATATAACTTATACAAAATTATTTCGATGTTTCACATCTGACATTTTCGAGTTGCTTGTACATGAATTAATGAGTACATATAATGCATTGGCGAATGACGTGACGGAGTGAGATCAGAAAGAGAAGAGATGAGAGAACGGAAAGAAAGAGGGAGAAAGAGACACAATATTCGCTAAAAAGCGTGACATTCGTCAGTCTACTTACGTCACACTCTTAGTCTCGCATATTTTTCATTTTGGTCCCGCAGCGAAATCCCTATCTCCTCCAATCCTGCCGTCAGAAACATCGTTCCAAAAACAGTTTTGCATGTGTGTGTGTACTTTTCTCTTCAGTCAGTTAATCGATTTTTTAACTAATAGTTTCTCTGGGATATGCTAGCACCCCTCCCCTTTTATTATGCACTAGCCCCACAGATTGAGAATCGTTGACTCAAGGGGTAAATAATTTGTATGTAAAAGAACAAATATGAGGGAAAACTACGATTTTGATAACGGAGATATGCTGCTTTTACGTTTTTTTTTTGCATTTAACATTATTAATTAACTTATTAGAAGCCCTTGAAATCAATATTAGAAAAAGTTTCAATAATTCATTGAACGATCAATTAGATATTAATAATAGGCGTGACGAAAGATTTTGAAATACTATTGCTTAATGTGAGTACACATTTACTAATCACGAAAAAACCTTCATTTCGGTAATAAACTTAAGTTGAACGAAGTTTAAAGCCATTTTTCCAATATTATTTCAATAGCGCGCGAAAATAGCTCGCATGTTTGATTGCGTCGGTCTGACAGGTAAACATATCATTGTGTCTATGCGTAGCGAAGAAAGTAAACGAAACATCAAATCAATTCGTGTGATAAAAATGAATTCCAAAAATCATGAGTGGTGTGCAGTACCGCAGTGTAAAAACACATCAATAAGAACACTCAACAAAGTATTTTACATAACAGGGTGCTTGTTTTACTTTGATTCTAAATTATAAGGCGGTTGACGTTGAAATCCTAAAAATTTTCGCCTATGGTGTATTTTTTAACACCTCTTGTAGCCTCCTCAAACCAAAACCTCACGAGCCGCCACTGATATATATATATATATGTATATATATATATATATATATATATATATATATATATATATATATATATATATATATATATATATATATATATATATATATATATATATATATATATTTGTTCTGGGCAAATCTTGCACATTACTGTACAAATGTTTCCTTCCCGTTTCAGTTGCACACAACTGATTGCATCATTCCCATATGATGGCCTTGAAGACCTAAAATAATTGAAATTCATTAGAACAAATACATACACATTGACTTGGTGATTTATCAGTTTTTAGGTGTTTTCTATGAGGAAAAATACTACTAGTACTAGTAGGTGCTTATTAGTTACAGAAATGTAGTTGTTTTATCGGGTCTAAAATAGCAACTTACAAGCTATGAGGGAGATAACCTCAAAAATAAACGATGACAAGTTCATTGTAAAAATAACCTATGAAAGTAAAATAAACTCGTATGAGTTCAAAACGGGTTGGATTATAACTAAATTGGATATATCTAGGGTAAAGATAAATACAATTCACTTACAAGGAAGTTTGCCATATAAACAGAACAACAAAAACAAATAAAATTCTATTATACACAGTTTACAGTTTTCTCATCATGATGGTATCATCAAATAAAAAACAACTCAAGTCTTTAAATTAGACTCTATTTTGATCAGAGAAGAAAGCGTATGTGTAATTAGTAAGTTTCTCTCCTTCCTCCATTACTGCGACCCTAGCGAAAAAACTCACTCTACATTCGCATTGTGAGCTGGCATACAAAAATATAACTATGCAATTTTGAGCAGTTCAGAATATAGATGTTTCGAAAAAATTCGGCCACAACTGGTTTGCGTTTAATAGCTCATCTTCGTCACTCTAGCTTCACACACCCGGACACAAAATTTGTCCGGGTTTTACCCGGACATATTTTGAAAGCCCCGTCCGGACGACCCCTGGACGCCCCCTAAACTAGGACAAATCCGGGGAAACCCGGACGGATGGCAACCCTACCTTTACCCTTAAACGCCACAGTGAAATGAGACACATTTAATAAAATGCAAACGACCAGGGCCGGATCTACAATGGGGCATCCAGGGCGATGCCCCGGGGCCCCCGACCTTAGGGGCACCCTGGCAGAGAATAAAAAGGGAAACATATTCAGTCCTTTCCGGACATATTTAAAAATTTTATACAAAAACAAACTTGAAAAAAAAGATTGAAAATGAAAAGTGTCTTAATCTTCAAAAATGTCGGGGTCAGGCATACGATGGTGCAGCGGTCATGAGCGGTGAGTATTCAGGATTGCAACAGGATTAAAGACGTAGCTCCACATGCACATTTTTTCCATTGTGCTACTCATAATTTGAATTTTGTACTGAAAGACGCAGTTTCGTCCAACAGAAGCATTGAGGAATTCTTTGAAACTGTTCAATCTGTTAATTATTTTTTGGCAACAGTATAAGTCGATGGAAAAAATAACAGAGCGGTGCACCCACTTTGAAAACATTGAATCCAACTCTGGAAGGTACGATGATGTTGATGCTTTGAAACAAAGGTTTTGTAATGTACTAAAATGTTTAAGCCAAATAATATTGAAAACAAAAAAGTCATGATGGCGTTGGGGATTCAAAAAGAAATTGAAACTTTTGATTTTGTCTTTCTCCTCGTTCTTCAAGATGAATTTTTGTAAATAATGAACTTACCGTCAAAATTATTGCAGAAAAAATCGATCTTTTTTTGCACATGATCAGCTTCAAAATGCGTTACAGAGAATTCAGAGCTTGGAGAGAAATTTTCAATTCATTACTGATGAATGTGTCAGAAATTTGCGATAAGTGGAAATTTCGAGAAAAAGTTTCTAAACAAAAGATCACGTGAGGTAAAGTCTCACTTTGATGAGTTTTCGCAAGATGAGAGATTGAATGATCCTCAACAACGCCTTCGAGTTAATGTTTTCTACCCGATGATAGATACAATATTATCGCAACTTGAATCTAGGTTTGTTGGAATGAAAAATGTTCTGAAAACTTATAAAATCCTGCAACCTCAGTATCTTACACATTCATCGAAAATCGAGTGTTTTTAGTTTTAAGTATATAACAAGATGTCATAAGAGCATTTGCAAATATTCTACATGTAGGATATTGCCTGCAGATTATAATAACTGTTTCTACAAGTTGTGAACAATAAATATCATTATTATAACAGAATACTGTCGTTCTTACTCAATATTTATACGATATTATTACAAGTGATTTCAATATGAGGCCCCAAATTGTCTTTTGCCCCGAGGCCTTTCCAACTCAAGCTCCGGCCCTGCAAACGACGTATTTCGTATATGATTCAATCCTTTTTGTAATAAATTTTTGACGGTTTTCAACTTCACTATTGATGTTGATCTTCACCAAAATGTTGAAAATTTGTTGAACACTAGTTGGCAATTGTGGAAGCAGTTTTAGACGAGCATTATACAAATGCTTTCTTATTAACGCAACGTCTGACGTTTGATCGTTGAAGACAGATTGCTTGAAGCTCCCGGCGAATGATTTTTGGAGCCTTCTCCAATAAATCATCAATAGCCTTTCTTTTGCAAGAATTGCTTACAATTTGGCGGTTTAGCTGTTCTACATTTGCGTTATGGCAATGCTCCTTTACATGCTTTGTAACAGAGAAGTACATTGTCCACTCCACCCATACTGAGCAAATGAGATCTACCCTTTTTATTTATACAAGTCCACCGCTTTTCACAACTTTTTAATTTTTTTTGAAAACTATATTTTAAGATCTATATTGCAGACTGCACAGAATATTTGAATTGACTAATATGTAGAGTGGGAAAATAAGCAACTAAATGATAAATACTTCAAGCCATTTCAGGTATTCATATTATTCATTTACTAATTACTAACATTTTCGGAAAAGCCTATACTTTCTAATCACTTCCTTCTACGAAAGAGATTAAGCACCTCAGTATCGTAAAACTCTGGTTGGGAGGGAATGTACCTACCTATAAATGGGTATCAATCTCAATGGTATAAAATGTTTAATTTAATCTTCTACCTGCTGGGACCGAATATACCATCACCCGTTATGTTTAGCGAAATAAAGTGAAAATCCAAAAGTTTTATTTATATTATTGTGATGGATTTTCACAGTATCGGCCAAATCATTTGGTTATATCATTTATTGTTTGTCAATTACTCTCAGCACACGATAGCATGAGAATTTATGTAGCGAATTGCTGTATAAATTCACAAAAAAAATCTTTCTACGTTACAATTTGCTTCTGAATGCCTTTCATATTAAAAATAGCACTACAAATGACCGAAAGAAATATCAATATGGAATTATCGACAATAGTACAACATGATCATATTCTCATTCCCTCACTCATCAAGTTCTATGTTTGCACAAGGGTTAAGTGGCAATTAAAGATATTTATTTTTGCTGATTTGAGCTGAAAATTTGAACAATCTTGCAACTTTAATCGTGACAACCTTTTTATATTTAAGTTATTAATTTCAGCCATTATTATCCTGTTTGTACTGTTATCGTTTTTATTTTTTTTAAATATGTAGGAATATAGACTAAGAATTTTTCAACTACTAAGTTACATTCATGTTCCCATTATCATGCATTTCGATCAACTTTTTTCAGTGAGTAGCTTTCTTAACCTTAAAATGAAAAACCTCGAAAACAACAGAGTTGCAGATGTTTGTCATAATTCAGGGAGCGGTGGCGCTGGTGTGGAGGCACGTGTTGAAGCAACAGCCATCTGTGATGAAACATTAACATTTCAAATTAATGGGCCAGCAGCTGACCACCTTCCTCAGCCTGTGTATCAAATCAATTACAGTGCAATGTTGCATAAGTTGGGTAACTGTAATTTGAATTTTTCTCATTAATAAAACCTGATCTCAAATATATCATTTTTATTCGAATATTTTTACATTACACTAAAAATATATTTATGTAACTATCAGACAGTTGAATGGAATTAATTGAGTTGCTACTATGAAGATTGTAGTAATTTTTCATTCAAACACTCCTTATCGGACTGAAGGTAAAAACTTTCATCATAATTGCATAAATCGTAAAAAGCAAATGATGGTTGAAATTAATGAGGAATAAACGGTATTAGTACCTACTCAAAAGTACGTTGTCCTATTGTTGAATGAACGCAATTCAATATCACCTCTATACATTTATCTTCTGAAGCCTACCCCACCTCATCTTTTCCATAAGATCTCCGCCATCCCCCAGCATCAATCAGTGGCGGATTAATGAAGTTCTGTGGGGAGAGGCGGTCTTTAAAGATGTAATTGTGAGAGGAAAAAATTTAAAAAAAGATTGAAGATTTTTTTAAGCATTAATTGTACCTATCTAGTACATACATGTTTCACTACAAGATTGTCTGCACTTTTTTTGTTTGATCTCTGTTTGTCATTAGATAGTAATATAAATATGGTTTTCATTTACATGTTATATAGTCATATGTTTACATGTACATATAGGTAGTTCGATTACCCGATTTTCCCATGTATATATATATTTATATATATATATATATATATATATATATATATATATATATATATATAAATATATATATATATATATATATATATATATATATATATATATATATATATATATATATATATATATATATATATATATATATTTATATATATATATATATATATATATAAATAAATAAATATATATATATATATATATACATATATATAAATATATATAAATAAATATAGCGAAAGGAACTTTGTTCCAGGGTGTCCCACGACATCTCTAGTGTTTTGTAAATTTTTTATTTTCATTTTTAAGCATATTAATGGGACATAGCTAGCAAGAATCTTTACTTTTATCAGAACATTCCTATATCTACTTCAAATCGTTCAGTCATTATTTCTTATGAGTTTTATCTGAAAAATGTCTTAAAAACTCAATTCAGATTAATTGTTCCTTTCCGTTGTTAACTTCTCTTCCAACCCATCCTGTTTGCCTCTCTTCAGTTCTAATCCATACTCTCTTATAGGATATTTCATGTATTCATAAAATATAACCACTGAATAGGATAGATCACAAAAGAAACCTCAACAAAACACCATTTCAACCATTGATAGCTTTTATTAAAGACCTCTTCAAAATAAGAAATTCAACAAAGACTCACATTACATGAAAAATGATTATAGTATTGGATAACAAAGTGAAATTTAAAGATTTCAATGAATTAGTATAGAATTTTTTTCCAATTATTTAATACATTATGAGTATAACAGCTTCCGTTTTCAGTCGTATTTTCCCATAAAATACATACTATTGGCGTCTGAAATTAAGATTGTAGTGCCGGAACGGCTAATATCGGTACAACTCTATGGGCCATTAGCTGTTTGTTTACATTGATTGGTAATGGTATTTACGTTCATTTCATTTTGAGTTTTCGCACGTTTAGCTTCGTAATTTGTGTTTTTTTGGACTTCGTATTTTCCAGTGGTTCATTATGTTTCGATTGAGGACAATATTATCTCTGTTCAACAGTAGATAACCTACCTACATCAAGTTGAAATTTACACTGAGTTTTTATCATTGAACATGAAAATCAATAATAAAATAAAGTAGAGGACGAATAAATTAATTGGCTAAAGGAACTATGTATACCTCATGAAGAGGCTGTATAATAGAACACTTATTTATTTAAAAAATGAAAAAACTTTAAAAAGTTTCAAGAAAACATCTCTGACATGTCTACTTTCATTACGAACTGAAGTACTCACCAGCAAAACTGAAAGAAACAACATGAAATAAAAGAAGAATTAACATGAATACTCTGCTTGAATGGTTTGAACGTAATGAGTTATTATATTTTTTGAACTTTTCTTACTTATAACAGCTCTCCTAAAAGTACGGTGGACTTCTGAGAGTCTGGTTTTTTTGATAGAATCTCTGTTTTCCTGATTATATAATTGAATATTTCAGTTTTTACGTAGCTATAGAGTCAAGATTTATTTCATATTCTTGATGTTATGATAAACTGTTATTTTGGTTGAGCAAATAAACATTATTTGTTATTATTATTTTAATAGTATCTCTGGTTGTTACATGAAAGAAAATACAATTATCTAGAATCTCTGGATGATGGCCCAGGTTCAGATTCCGATAAAAGTGGAAGATTTTTCGTTGGAATAGCATTGGACTTCAAAAACTACGTTTTCGGTTAACTGAAAATTGCACATCATAGTTGGTATAATTCTATATGGAAAAATCCACAAACATACTGCAGTGAAAATAATTGTTCTCAGTAAACTGCAAAGAACAACACTCTTATGTTCATACATTTTTTTCAATCTTCAAGTTATGAATCCACACCTTTCTTCTGTCCATCATTTCCTCGTTTCTCAACTTTGTTTGGAATGCAACTTTGAATTCTCCTTTCGGAAAGGTATGTAAGCTATATTCGGTTTTTTTTTGCCCAAGATGAACAATAGGATACACAGCAATAGTGATTCTGAACGTTTGTAAAAGATCAAGAACACAATTAAAACTCAACAACTTCTCCTATAAAATACACGTAAACAGATGTAAACAAAGCAATCTATGGCCCATGCTCTAGTAATATTCGACACCGGTAGGGGCTTATCGCTTATTATGTTTTACCAATTGCAGTGTAACGAAGGAGAGTACTTAGGTGCGGGAGTAGTTTTCTTATCCGTTTTAGACCTTCTAGACTTATATATATATATATATATATATATATATATATATATATATATATATATATATATATATTTTTATATATTTATATATTTATATATATATATAATATATATATATATATATATATATATATATATATATATTCATTTATTCATTTATTTATTTGAATTGTTGTTGCTTGTGAACTATTTTTAACTTTTTGATAATTATTAGCAATAACAGGCTCGGTGAATCTCAAAAAAACTCGATTTTATTAGAAACTTTACGTTTCGCCACGACATTCGTGGCTCTTTCAAAACTTTCGAAAAATCCACGAATGTCGTGGCGAAACGTAAACTTTGAGATTCACCAAGCCTGTTGTTGCTAATAATTATGCTAAATTTGAGTACATTTCTGCGAACGCCGCCATTTTTACGTACATATTTTTTATGCAGATATTTGTTGCTTTTTCGTGGTTTTTGAAAATCTGCCAAACTCCACAGCTTCTGCAAATTGAATTAGAGGTTTCAAACTTGGTACCCGGATTGAGTTAATGTTGAGGAAGTGCCTCTGGATAGTTTCAACCATTTTCCTGAATCGCACTGCCCAGCGCGGAGACTGTTCCGTTCAAATCGCATCTCCACCTACGAAGTTAACGATGCTCTTTGCGAATTTTTCAATAGGTTTGAAATTTGATACGTGGATTGTGTTAATGTTGAGAAACACTCGTTCATTGGTTTCAATTTTTTTCCTCAACTACGTTCGCAATTTTTTTTATGAAATAAATTATTTGCTGCTTTTCAATTAGGTTTGCTGTTTGAACGTGATTTTTCAAAATATAATTCGATTCGTTGGAATTGCTTCTTGACGCGATGCATTTCGCACGAAAAATATGACTTAAGTGATGGAGTTGTGCTGCTCACGAGTTTTTTCTTTATAAAAGAGGTTTGAAATTGGGTACGGAGATTGAGTTGCTCTTGAGGTACGTTACTTCGTTGGTTTCAACTTTTTTCCTCAATCACGATTCTATTCGCAATTTTCTTTTTAAATGAATTGTTTTCTACTTTTCAATTCAGTTTGCTATTCAAGCGTGATTTTTCAAAATATAATTCAATCCGTTAACCCTTTCCGGCCCAAATTATTTTTTTGTGGAAAAAATATTATGTATGGTTTGATAATGGTTTATTAGAGATACTCGAAGAAAATGAAACAAATTTCGAGATAAAAAAACACAAGGATTATCCTGCAGGATGCGGTCACTCCACATAACCAGTAGGAACATATAACCAAACAATATAACCTATTTTGCGTAATATAACATGAAACAGTTTTTGTCATGTTTCAAACACAATTCTACTTTGCACGCTGAACATTTCTTACAAATCATAAAACTCATCTGCATGAAGATTTTCTAAATATTCAGTTATTGGGTTCCCAATCTTCCCGGATTGCCCGGATGACTCCGGTAATAATGGTCAACCTCCCAACTTCCCGGGGTGGCTCATTTCCCCAGTTTTTTTCAAAATTATACGCAACCGCGCTCTACTAATCAAACTTCGGTTTTAAAGATTATGATTTTGTGGTGAAAACTGTCAAATATTAGAAGCAGAGTAGGTATATATTAATTAAAAATAAATAAATGATTGACATTTTCTTCAACCCCCTCCCTACTAAACTCCTTAAAAAAATCTCCGGGGTTGGTCCTTTCGAAAATTGGCAACCCTATTCAGTAGGTAGGTACTCCAAACTTGCTTCCTCAGAACTAAAATGAGATAACACGATTACGTAAGTGTCCAGTGGTCACTTCAGGAGACCCCAACAAAATTAGTAATTTCGAAAAAAAGGAAACATTTACGTTCAATATATTCATGGAAATGCATAAGTAAGATATAAGTAAATAACTTTGGAGCCATTTTTCCACCATTCAAAAATAAAAATAACAAATTCACACAGTTTCAGCAGATCCTCTAAGTATTGTCCAACTATAGAAAACAAATGCACGTTATACGCGCTTCGACTTATTTCGATGAACACGTCAAATTTTGCTATGTTAGACAACCCACCAAACCCTATACTGAAATAGCCAACGAGCAGTTTTACTCATGACTAACAGACTGTGGTCTTCCTAGCTAACCAGTTGCCCTGAAAGGGTTAAAATCGGATCTCGACGCGATGCATCTCGAGCGAAAAATACGACCTTAGTGGTGGAGCTCTGCTGTTCACGAATTTTTTTTGTTAGTGTTGTATATCTCCAGATTTGGATTAATTTTAATATTATTATTTTAATAAATATTCCAATCTTTGATAAACATGTTTCCACTATCATTTTGTCTAATATGCTTTTTTAATTTCAGTGAACACTACTTTATTAGCAGTAGATGAGGCATAACATACAAAAGTTATATTGGATTTCTAACTTTATTGTTCGTGCTGGATGAAATAACATATTTTAGTCCACCAAATTCGTGATTTTTTCTATTTAATGGAGAAGCCGTCATAGGTTATGGGCTCTAGCAACGTAATACAATAACTCAACCGCGCGACGATCCCCTTTTCAATTTTTCTCCATTAAAATATGATCACGGAACATGCACTGGATATACCTAATGGTGAAAAATATTTCCTATTAAGATATACAATATGCGATTAGATTCGTAACCGGCGTTCCTGCGCCCTCCAATATATTTAATTTCGTCAACTGAATAGTTTCATTCAATTTCATTAAATTCTTATTGTCTCCGATTTCTAGAGGGTGCAGTGTATGAAATAGTCGTTTATAAAGAGAACAAATTATTCTTATAGTGTTAAGTTAGATGTTATGTGTAAACTTTTACGAATTTTGGATTGATAAATGTAACGTACATTTTATTTAACTATTGTTATTATTTAATTCGAGATAATAATTAAATTTTTTTTTTCTTTCGCCGAATAGGTACCTACCTACTTAACGAATTTGTTAACAGCTGGTGAGAGCAAATAAAAAGTTATTATATATTTTTGAAGATTAGCGGGATTCTGCGATCTTTAACGTTAGCAAAATGATCTATAATATCCTCATAAAATTTTTTGTCTTTCGCCAAAAGTTTTACCAATTCCTTTTCAATAGACAACAAACTAATATTTTTCAAACGATCCTGGCTCATTGAATTTCGTAAATAAGTTTTAATTCTCTTAAGAGTGGAAAACGCGCTTTACGGAAGCCGATGTCACCGGGATAGAAACAATTAGACATAAGAGTTTATAAACTTGGGGTTAATCTTGATTCAAATCATTATCAAAAAGGTATTTAATAGCCCTCACATGATTTTCATTTTGCCACAAAATTTCATTGTCATTATAAACAACACACAGTTCACTTTTTATGGTCACCTTATCAAAAAAAGTGTATTTGAGACATAAATTTTCCAAAAGGTTATCTGGAAAATTAGCCGAAAATCCGGTTAACAAATTTTTATTGAGTAAGTCGAAGAAATGCAGTTCTTTCAAATCAGACAACCTTATTTCTATTTGACCCCTAATAGTATCCAAAATTTCATAAAATATTTGCTTATAGTGAAGCTCCATATCTGCGTAACTGAATTTCTTTCGTTTTGGGCTAAATTGAGTCGTATCATCAGTAGTTTGAAATACAGAAAATAGTTTTTTGAAATAAACTTCTGCACGAAATTCTGAAATTTTTTCCTAGAGAAACTTGAGCCGATTTCGTTAGTAAATTACATCTGAAAACTAAGATTTGAAAAACTATTTCTGTTTGTTCAAAAATTAATCAAAATATGTTTAAAGAATATATAAATTGCTTATCTTGTAAGTAAGATATTAATCCGCGTGCTGTATTTAAAGTTACTTTATCGGTGAAAAATTCCTCACTTTCAACTAGGTATAGAATTAAATCCTCAAATCTTAAGCGGCCGCAAACAAAGACATTTTCACTAGTAAAAAGTAAACACTGCCAACAAAATAATTTATTTTTTACCTGTGATCCGGTTAGGCAAGAATGTCTCTCATAATTCCTTGTATTAAAACCGCGGTTTTGTTGTCTGTTACGCTGCACCAAATTGTTCAATTCAGGGGTAGGTCGCAATGATTTTATCAAAACTTTATTCTCATAACTTAGTGCACTAAAGTTATGGGATAACAAATATTCCACTAAGTCACCATTGAAATTTTGGAAATTAACTTCAGTAACCAAACTCATTTTAAAATAATACGCGAGCAATATAAGTAAACACGCTGCTGTTTTCGGCCATTGGTAACTACGATCACAGTACGATTCAATTAATGTTTTATATAGTTGTGATTGGTCGACATTGTATGAGACTGGGTTCCTATCGGTGTTGCCATTTACATGTGTTTTGCTTTTCTATTCCAATGAACTATTCATTCGGAGTATTTGCACCGTTGTTTTCTTTTCTGTGGCAGGCAAAATGAACGTTGAGAATATACCTTTCTAAGCCTCCGCAGCGTTGCCACAAATCCTGAAATGAATGAAATGCAGTAAATGTGAATACCTTCTATCTTAATTAATAAATTATATTATATAATGTAGGTTGAAAGGAAGGTAGGTGCATAGAATAATATGATTTTGATTAATATGAATATGCTGAATGCTGACTATTCAATATAATATATTAGTGATACACGGAATATTATTGAGGAGGCTTAGCCTCCTTTGACTAGCCGCCCCTGATATATATATATATATATATATATATATATATATATATATATATATATATATATATATATATATATATATATATATATATATATATATATATATATATATATATATATTATAGGCAAGGCCTTTATTTTTGAGATACAGGTTGTAAAAAATTTTATTTTATTTTTGTAATTCGTAAATATTTGAGTAATTCGAATTTAATCTTCGTTAATCTCTTAATTATAGAAGGCGCCAGCTACAGTTCTATTTCTTATTATGGTTGTCATAACGTTTTCGTGTATGAATGTATCACATTTTCTAGATTCGTCAATCAATTTTACGTGAGAAATGTGCATTTAAATTAATCCATGCATCCAATCTCCTTCTCATCGATTCGCAAACTCTTTGAAAATAAAAGTTGATATCAAGTAAGCTAGGAGGTTTATTCCGCATTGGTTTTTCACTTTTGGGAACGTATCAAGTAGGCTAGTAAGTTAATTCTAACGTTTTTTTTCTGCTGTCATGTCAAAAATAAATAAAAAAAAACAACTTGTATCTCAAAAATTAAGGCCAAGCGGAACCATGCTTATAAGAATTTTTCACCTAAATATTAAATAAATAACTGAGGAATCGCCCTGTAAAGTATCGGACACTTATTGAATAACACCTTGTATGCATAGAAAATTTATATTTATAGATGCTTGAGCAACTTATAACTCATGAACAGATTCGACGAAAAATATTCTTCATTTAGGTCAAATTCATGAATGTTGATTCCCGTAATTTATTTATCGTTTCTTAAATATGCCGTTCGTCCAAAATATAAAACTATGATATAATTTTCCCAAAGTTTTCTGAGAATGAATGATAGCGCAATTAACTCACAATTCTTTTACCTTTATCAATATAATTATATACATTCTGAGTTGCCCAAACTCAACAGCTGAGCAAAAAATAATCTCAATGTACCTTTCAAATTTAAAGAAAACAGTTTACATATAATAACTATCATTTATGCATTGGGACCTAGTGGGACCTGTTCAGGGATTCAACCAAGAAACACATTAGATTGATGACTGCACGGTTTTTTGCACAGGTTTTAGCATAATCAGATGATACAGGCGGAGTTATGGCAGAAATTTCTCGAAAGTAATAAAATGATCATTTGAAAATAATTTAACTCCATACAAAAAATTAATGAACTTCGATGTTTAAATTTTATATAATGTGTATGTATCTTCAAAGAATAGGTTGACTTCATAAAAAGAATGATATGCTAATACTTGCAAAATATGAAGGAAATCCTGTATTCATAATAATTTCAAGCAAAATCTTACACTTTCAGAGTATAAGCATATCCTTGAAAAAAAAATTATTTACTTGCATAGAAGTGGAGGTCTCGGTAGCCAAGCGGTAGGGTGTATCGCTTGTAAACCGAGGATTGTGGGTTCGAGTCCCACTTGCTCTTGGGTGTTGTGTATGTCCAATGAAATTTGGAGGTTCCAAATATGATTAACAGTTGGGTAATGACTCAGTTTCAAGCCCATTGGCCGTTCGGAACCGGTGTAAATCTATAGGTCCCTTGAGTTAAAAAAATGTTAATTCAAAATCTGTTCTTTTTACTTTTAATAAAAAGCATATCCTTCTGAAATTGGTAGTGTGGTCAGAAGCAAACTCAACTTCATAGTGAAAGGTTGTGTAATGCGATTAACAACGCGATGGCAGATGTTCTGCATGTGAAGGATATCAAACATTACAAGCCTTGATTACCGACACTTGTCGGTGATTACAAAGGATTATACCGTTTCGAAGAAGAAAATGTAAAGTGGCTTGTGTAGACATTTTTAAGAGCGAATGATGAAACTCAGAGAGGTGCTTTGTCTTCTGTTCTGAAAATGATAATATGTCTGCGCTATCTCAGTGATCAGAGATATCAAAAAGGTATCGGCCAAGAACTTGGAGTGAATCTCGAACTGATGTTGAAGTATCTGAAAAAATTGTTTAGAAATCAATGAATGGTTCAAGTTTCCAAAGACCAACAATGAAATAATAGAGACGCAACAGTTGTGGCAAAGCAAGAATATGTTTTCGATTGCAATAGGTGTTATTGATTGTGCTCACATAGGAATACTGAAACTACATCGCCATAGAGATGAGAACATCAATCGAAAAGATAAACCTACTTTGAATATGCATGCCAGAGAAATTTTCACTATCGTCGACGTTAGTTGGCCTGGATCCGTCCACGATTCGAGGATATGGAAAAACTCGCAGGTTAGATCAAAATTGAGACATAAAACGAATGTGCGTATTGTCGATGATGATGAATATGGGATAGAGCAGTGCCTCATGACTCCATTTAGAAATCCTGCTTCTGGTTTTGAGCAAAATTATAAAATTTTTTCGAAAAAAGAAAGAGTGTCACGTAGACGACACGAGTCGACCCTTTGCTTCTACTCGACGAGGATATCTTTGCAAGTATAAGGTAATCATTATAAGTAGGAAAAGAAGAAAATGCTTATATTTCTACCTTTTACTTACAATCAAAACATTGTACTTCTACCTTATGCTTGGGAGGATATCCTTCTGTTTTATGAATTGGAAAAAAACGGAAACACACGTGTTTCATTCCTCCCTGAAGTATGTGTCAGGGAGGCGGGTAGCTTGAGTTTGGGATTAACTCCTTCAGATCAGAGGATACACTTGTATGTACAAGTGCATTACGGATAGGTGAGACGGGATATTTATGGAATAAAGGAAGTGTGGGTAGGGTTCAGAGGATTAATACTGGCCCAGCATTCGCCTTATAAGTTTGCAAGACGTGACTTACATTACCATGAGGAAACCTCTGAAAAAAACTCATGGCAGACCAGGCGGCCCGATGTTTGAACCCGAGACCTCCCAAATACTAGCCAGCGTACGCTAAGTACACGATAAAATTTATAATTGAGAATTATTGAGTAGTATTTCTTTTAGCAAAATTGAATCATGTTGAACGATATGCTATATTTGTAGGCAAATACTGATAATCTTCAATAATTGAGAACACTCAAAGACTATTGAGGAGTGTAATTGTCAAAGATCACGAAGAGTTTTTAACAAGTTTCCGTAAAGTCTATCTTCCACTTCGAGACGACTGTTCCACATAATAGGCGTTTCAAAGGGGAAGATATAATTTATTGAAACTTGTTAAAGTCTCATTACGAAACTCGTGACTTTTTTTATATGCATAACAATTTTTTTTAAATAAATTGTTTACAAAGTTGAATCAATATTCTTCTGAAGAAGGAGGTTATTTCAGATTGTGCATACAAAACCGCCATTGAATTGAACACTATTTTCTGAAAACCGATTTTATTCAGAATATTTCTAACGAAATTTTTCAATTATCAGTATGTTATTGCAAACGAAGGAAATATGAGAAAATATACATCATAGGTCAAATCAAATATAAATTCAAATTAATATGTATATATATATATATATATATATATATATAAATATATATATATATAGATATATATATATATATATAGATATATATATATATATATATATATATATATATATATATATATATATATATATCTATATATATATATATATATATATATATATATATATATATATATATATATATATATATATATATAGATTCAGTTCAGTTCTATCTAATAAAACAGAGTGCGGTGAAACGCTGCATCGTATATATTCAGTAATAATATCACAAGAGCATCGAAAATAATCGATTATACTACCGAGTCACGAGACGTATTTTGCGAAACACCACGAGAGCGCAGCTCGAGTGGTGTTTTAAAAAAATACGCCGAGTGACGAGGTCAGTATAATCGATTATTTTCGA
Organism: Cynegetis impunctata; assembly: GCA_030704885.1. Taxonomy (NCBI): domain Eukaryota; kingdom Metazoa; phylum Arthropoda; class Insecta; order Coleoptera; family Coccinellidae; genus Cynegetis; species Cynegetis impunctata. The sequence goes on along the minus strand of JARQZK010005118.1, from coordinate 209,501 downwards.
TTGCTCGAGTGGTATTCGTTACGATTATATAACTAATAAAAAATATTAATTTTTTTTGACAAACGTCAAAACACCGTGAATATGAAAATATATATACATTTTGACACGAGGCGAAACACCAAAACGATTATATCACGTCGTCAAGGGTATATTCACTTATCTATACTACGTCGTTATGCAAAATTCACGGATTCTATTGGCTTATTCATACATGAGTTATATAATCACTTATATGTGATTCAAACGTATATTTTATTAATATTGTTATGGATTTTAATAAGTATTCACCTAATCAAATCAATATATATATATATATATATATATATATATATATATATATATATTCTATATATATATATATATATATATATATATATATATATAATATATATATATATATATATATATATATATATATATATATATATATATTATATATATATATATATATATATATATATATATATATATATATATATATATATATATATATATATATATATATATATATATATATATATTATATGATCGTCACTTTCTCAATATTTTTGAAAAATTCAAGACAAACTTTTCAATAAGGTCGGATTTCAAGCAGTTTTCATTTGATCATATGCCGAATCAAATAATAAGAGCTGTCTCGAATGTAACTTTATGAAGGTATTCTCAAACAATCAGATTACTATGCATAATATGAATAAATTCTTGAAAAATTAAATCTATAAATCATTTGGAATCATCATAATCTACTGAAATCCAAATTATACACTTCACATGTCAAATTTAGGTAGCCCCTTATCCTAACAAATTAGAACGAATATCTAATTCTAGATGGAGATGAGATACTGACAAAAACACATTTGTAGTACGAAAAAAGTATAATTAATATAAATTATTCATAAATTTACATATGTAGGATCTACTTTATTAATAATCCTCAGATGGATTTTGTAATGTTTAATTTTTCAGACAAACATTCTCAGGATACGTCGGGCATGAGAAATTGTATTTATCATATCAATGTTTGTCATCATAATGCTAACATTTGTATGTGTTTTTTTTTGATGAGTATTAGCAATAACAGGCTTAGTGAATCTCAAAAACTCGATTTTATTAAAAAGTTGACGTTTCGCCACGACATTCGTGGCTTTATCAAAACTGATAAAGCCACGAATGTTTATGCTAATAATTATCAAAAAGTTAAAAATAGTTCACAGGCAACAACAATTCAAATATATATATATATATATATATATATATATATATATATATATATATATAAATATCTATTCTTAAGCAAGAAATATATATGTGATAATTTTAGAATTTATCTTTGGAATGTGGCTTAGCTAAAATGGAGATTTTTTCGTCTTTGCTATTTTATCATTTATTCCTTAATTCCAACGTTTCGGCTTCACAAAGCTTTTTTCAAGGACTAGTTTAAATTATCTTCTGAATGAATTAATATTTACGATTGTAACGATTGTTTAAGAATTCAATTAGACAAATAAATCTCCATTTTAGCTGAGCCACATTCCCAAGAAAAATTCTTAATTTATCATATATATATATATATATATATATATATATATATATATATATATATATATATATATATATATATATATATATATATATATATATATATATAATATATATATATATATATATATATATATATATATATATATATATATATATATATATATATAAATATATATATATATATATATATATATATATATATATATATATATATATATATATATATGATAAATAAAGAATTTTTCTTGGGCTTAGCTAAAATGGAGATTTATTTGTCTAATTGAATCCTCAAACAATCGTAACAATCGTAAATATGAATTCATTCGAAGTTTGTGTATAAGACTAATGAAATAAGTTGTTTCAGAAGATAATTTAAACTTGTCCTTGAAAAAAGCTATGTGAAGCCGAAACGTTGGAATTAAGGAATAAATGATAAAATAGCAAAGTCGAATAAATCTCCATTTTAGCTAAGCCACATTCCAAAGACAAATTCTAAAATTATCACATATATATTTCTTATATATATATATATATATATATATATATATATATATATATATATATATATATATATATATATATCTAACAAACAAAAATATAAGTATATTTATTCGAAATATCGAAATTAATCAAACAAATTTCCTGGAGGATCTAGTTTCCTTAACGTTTACGACATCAACATTTCCATTCATCCATCAGCGGTGAATGTTAGAAATATTAAGATGGTCACTATAAAGGATAGAAACTGTAACCAAATCATGAAAAAAATACAAGTAGTTCATAGTCAATTTCAACTTTCCGAGGAAGCTTTACATGTGTGAAGCTTCCTCGGAAAGTTGTTTTATAATTTTTTTAATTATTGAAAAATTTTCCTTGTTCACTCTATGCAGAAACTGTAACAACTATTCGGAAGTATTGGCACTTCTTCAGTATTTTAGAACTACCGAATATGGTAATCATCTAGTTTTCTTGATCACTTCACCCATACCTGACAATTCCGAAGACGAGACACCGTGACATATAAACACGCCAGTGCCATCTGCCGAAACCCGTCAGGCACAAATCTCCTATGGTTACATTTTCTGCAATAATTAGTTTCATTATTAGGGTCAACAATAAAGTACTTATTAACAGGTAAATCATATAATTTCGATTGAGATTTTTTTAAATGGCTTATTTTCTCCTTTTCATTTCTTTTGCTCCAATTTTTTTTTCTAAATTCGACGGGTTTAATATGAGAAAAAGAAGCTAAGCGCTACACTCCTCTGAGCTGTTTCAAGGTGTCACATTCTAGATTTGAAATTTTGATTGTCATTAACATCATATATGTGTTTTTTTGAAACCCGCTTTGAATATCTCTATTTCACTTTGCAGAATTTTGCTGAATTCTGCCAGATAATCATTTCAGATGTAGGGTTTTAGATCGTTCATAACAAATGACTACGAAAAAAAAAGAATCATACACTCTTTTCAAAAATTTAACTAAGAAATCCTGTTCTCAAATAACATAATAATATATGGAATTAGTATAACCTGAACAATTTAGTGTCATGTACATTGCATTGTCATCGTGAAAATTTACAATACTTCACGAATATTGGAGTCCAAATATTTTTTTCAGGTAGAAACGTTTTTGTAATTACCGTGGCCATAAGGTGCAATTTGACGAAAACAAATTACAGAAACCCGAAAGGTGAGATAACAGCCGTAAGGTGGACGAATTGAATTACAGTTTACAAAATACCAACGGTCGACCGCTGGCCACACAGTTCAATAAGGTATGGAAGCAGCTGATCGAAATCCAGAGGCGTAGTTATAGCTGAATTTTTCAGAAATTTTTATTTATATATCTGTAATATGTTCCAGAAATTAAACAACTTAATATCAGAGTCTAAAATCCTGATATAGTCCGCTTAGTTATTGTGTTTTAATGAACCCATTGTTCGCATTTAGAATTTCATTAATAAAAATTTAAATAATATTCTTTGCAAAAAAAGTGAACTCTACAAAACAGCACAAATTAGTGAATAAGTAAAACATTTATATAACAATCACATTAGTTTACCAATAACAAGGATCAATGTTATTCAATTTCAGCTGTAATAAAAAAGCATATAAAAAAAACTTTCCTGAAACTCATGTGACCAAAACTAGTGCCTGTTTAAGATTCATCGATAGGAAAATACTAGTTAAATATATTTTTTGTACAACTGTCAGAAAAAGACTACATTCACGAATCGCTATGGATACGCAAAGTTTTCCATTTTTTAACTAGTGAAAAAAGATATTTTTTCACCGTGAAAAAAAGACCATAGAATATAGAAATAATGCATTCAATGAAAATTAATAAGAATAACAAAATTACTTATTGCAATAATAATTAATAGTAAAATTTGAACAATTATTTCCAATATTTATTCTCGAGGACGACGATGCTGATAGTTGGTTGCCAGAAATTGTCTTGTTCTCATCAGAAATGCAGGGATTATTAGTAGATATATCTCCATTGGAAGTAGATGGTTGACAGTTTAAAATTTTTTCAGAAATAACAATTTTGTTATTTAAACTGTCCTTGGTTACACTTACTCTGACATAAGATCATAGAATATATTGATAAACATACTAGACTGCAAGGATTTAAATTTTTGAGATAAAATTACTTTTAATAAATACTTATAATTTAAATTATTTGCCAGTTGTACAAAAAATATTGTTTGTATTTCATGAGCGAAATCAGTATTTCATGGCGCATCCGAATGAATATTAAGCCTCGATCTGACGATCTCGGCTAAAAATTTACATTCTTATGCGCTATTGAAAAAACACTGCTTTCGCACACTTAATACTAAAACAACTATCAATCCATTTTTTGTTTACAATGTTTCAAAAAAATTTGAAATATATCTCGCTTGAACTGCCAGACTTCCGTAACTTTCCTGAGCTAGTAAAATGTTCAAATATTTACATTCTTTAGGCTATGGTTATGATGTTTATGAAAAGGAAAACAACATATAGATTAGTCAGGAGGAAAAAATGATTTTTTCACAATTTAGATATTAGTATGAACACATATTCTGGTTCCGTGCTTCAGACTACTTGCTTTTACTCATTCTGTTCATTGTGTGGACAACAATACATCGTCTTTCTTATCAGGAGGACTTGAAAGTTTTTAGGCCAATTGTTATATTTATCTGTATTAGTAATTGGCTATGATTTTCCATGAATTAGAGTTTTATTTCCATACTAATATTTCTCACAGTTGTATCTTATTCAGTACAGCAATTTGCATATAGAAATCGTTGCTGGGATGTTTCCTTCTATTATTAAAATTATGATAATCAATAATATGAGCTAACTTATGTCAAATCAAACATCTTTGTAAAATTCATATGCATCTTATTCAGTATGGCATTTATATTCATATTACAACGTGGCAACACCGACCTTGCTGCTGTACTGTCGTGTGGCGATGTAATCCGGCCCCCTGTATTCCTAAACATGGAAGCTGTAGGTAACTTAAGGATATTATATCCAGCACAAATGGTTTACATGATTCTGTAGAACTGAAGTAAACTATTTTAATAATTTATATTTGGCTTGTGGATACGGTTAAAAATATTGAGATGGTTTCTGATCTCAACTAATCAATGAGCAACGTAGCTTGTTTTATTTATACCTTATATCGTTTTTTTTTATTTCATGATTTTGTATTCTTTTCGTTTCCACATAAAAAATGCGTATGCAACAGAGCTCCATCATAAAGGTGATTTTCCCCTCATGCTTTTCTATATACAAATTCTTAACACCATTAGCAAGGAGTCTAGAAGGGCTGAAAAAATGCACAAAGCTTCAATACCTGCCAAATTCCTGAAATGTCTACATAAAAATTGAGGCAATAAGAGAAAACATTTGAAACCCTGATATAGCAGCTCCCCAACAGCATCCAATAGTCTTCTAACTGAATTTGGAGTGGGTGTAGAGATGCGCAATATTCCAAAATGCTTAAAAATGCTTGAAATTCAAAAAAAAATTGCGGTAGCGAAAAAAATCAATTGAAACTACAATGGAGACTTTCATAACTTTAGCCCAAACTACGTGCCAAATTTAAAACCTTGAACTCAGTAGCTGTGGAGTCAAAATTGACAAAAAAACAATATTAAAATCGAGGCGGTCAGTGAAACGATTTTAACTAACAAAAGTGCCTTTTCAGCATCAACTTAATTCACGTACAATGTTTAACCCTTTAACACAATTTGGAGGGGGTTTGCGGCTGCAAAAATCAGGTTTCTCTAGCACCAAGCGCCCAATTACAAGCTGTAGAAAGATGAATTCTGAATGTGAGGTTCGTAATGAATTAATTTTCGCATCACTTGATATTGGTTTGAATATTTTCCACTCATGCTCCTCCCGTTAACTACCTAGCACAATGTTTAAAGATTCCAAAATTTTGACTGAATTTACCCAAATTTTGTTTGCTTCTAAAACAAGCTCAGATGAGAATTTTCTGCTGATTTGCTATGAGTGGGATCACTATGATTGCAAAAATGCGGATAAAAAGATTATATATATATATATATATATATATATATATATATATATATATATATATATATATACACCTGTATATAGATTTTTGTATTTTTTTTAACCTACATTAATATACCTGAGGGCGCCACTTCCGCAGCTTACGTCAGGAAATAGATATTGAATAGTATCATCTAGTTGAGTACAGCTTTGTCAATTGAGTGTATAGACGATGAAGTTGAACGACATTTTCCGTTGTTTTCAGCTCTGGCTGGATTTTTGGTAAACTTAGCATTTCAGGCGGACGGAGTCATAGATTTTTTCAATACGCTAAGTGATCTTTGACCGTTTTGTATTTTTAAAAGTAGGATATATTAATGTTGTCATTGCAATCGATAAATATGTGATACTGACGAGTGTCTTAAATGACTGAAATAGCCTGTCTATCAATTAAATTCTTTGCGGTAGCTATATTGATATATTTAACATTTGGTCGACTTCATCCAGCTTAGCTCTTACCGAAGAAACATTTCTGTTTTTTAGAAATTTCCCTGGATATATATATATATATATATATATATATATATATATATATATATATATATATATATATATATATATATATATATATATGTATATATATATATATATATATATATATATATATATATATATATATATATATATATATGTATGTATATATATATATATATATATATTTATATATAAATTTGTATATTAGATATCAAAAATATCTCGAAAATCGTGACCCAAAAGGATACAAACACCACTACCGCATCTCACTGTTGACTTTCGAGGGACCAAAAACTAATAAAACCAAACACAAACTGAAAATAAAAAGCAATCAAACTTTCATTGAAGCTTTGTTATTACAGTCATACGTCAATATTTTTAAAATTTTTACAATTTCTTATGCACAGTTTGAAATATAGTTTTAACAGAAGCATAAAAACATTTAAATATGGTTAGACATAGTAGAATCTAAAAACAATTTTCTCATAAAATAATGTTGCGAAAAAAAATTTGCGTTCATATTCATAAGTTTTTACGATTTCTAATTCTATTCTAATATTATGTGAAATTATAATTTAAGAATCAAAATTAATTTCATTGTAGAAAGGACAATGTGATCCTTATATCACCAACAAACTTTTCAGTTTGAGAGAAGTAATATTTTTTTATTGGATCATTTGTGTTCACAACTTAATTTATATATGCATTTGCCTGATTTCTGAATGTCGGTGATATTGATCATATATCATTATCCATAAGTCAATATTATCATAGAAAAGGGGTGTGATTTATTTCTGAAAGAATATATTCTAGACTAGTTATTACAAATAATTTTAGTTTAACTGAAACCACTCAACATTTTTGGTTCTTTTTGGCATATCTATAAATAATAAACAATTTCATAAAAATGAGGAAGTCTCATAAATCAAAACACAGCATATGAGGAAAATATACGTTACTCCATAATAAGGATGAATTATATTCTAACAATTTTTCCATACAATACGTTACATTCTGGACACTTGGCGAATGAAAGTTAAGCCAAAAATGTTTAGCATTCTTGACAGCATTGGTAGACTTGCACGTTAGCTTCATTCGTATATATGCTTAGCAAGCCATGGCAGTCATAATACTCATAATCTCTTATATTCATTTAATTACTCTCAAACATTGTAGTTATTTTATCAATAAAGAAATTGTGAAATTGAATCAGTAGAAGTTGAGGATAATGATGATGAAGTCAGATGAGTACGTGTGTTTGTAAACTTTAGTGAGATACTCTATCTAAATGTAAAGATAAGTGTATGTGTGATTTTGAAGTAGATATTTGCTTTTACTTTTTACAATAGATCTACTAACTATTCGTATGATGATAAATGGGTAAGGAATGAAAAATGTAAGAAAATTTGTCTTTAACATCCAAAATTTTTTTTAACATTTAAAATTTTTTTAGTACGAAACAGTATCGGTTTCACTATTAACATTTTTGATAAAACCTCAAAGCCATTGTTATAATTTCCTTTGCATGAATTTGAGTTCAGAATATTCGATAATTCAGCATAATATACAACAAGATACAATACCACTATAACGCTCCGGTTTTTTCAAAACTCATAAAATTGAATCGCAAAAAAAGTGTCGTATTTTAATTACACAAATCAATCATTACTAATAAGATTGAATTTACTGATTAAGTGCATAATGAGTTCAAATTTTTACAATAATTTTATAAGGATTCCTTCATTCATCTTATTTTTCATTTAATTACTTAAACTTCAAACATTTTATTTATTTCATCATTCCTGACATTTAAATAATAATATAAATCCAAGAGAATTTCGTTCCAATCGCGTGTCCCATGACAGATATCGTCTTTCTTATATAATATCATATACTTCGAACTTTTTTGTTTCAATAGAATGGAACAGAAATTGTGAATATCAAATTTTTCAGACTATGCATGCTTCCTGAGTTATTAAGAAGTAATGAACACTTTCAAGAGTTCGTCATGTAAATTTTTGATGACTTTCATTTCTGTCTTTGAGTTAAAAAACAAGAGAGTTGACTGAACAAATTCAGAAACGTGTTTCTAACCTTCAAATTTATGTTAAATGAAATTCCAATTCCCCCTTTCTACTGTGGCTTCCCACTGATATTATGTTTCGTTCCTCCTTGAAATCTTGGTAAATTTAGGTGAACAAAATTTGATTTAATTGAAGAAATTATATCTCGAATCTTATGGCAGAGCACAGGCACCGATCAAATTACTGCGCCACTGCCTCACGGTGGTTTGACGGAGCAGGTGGATTTTCATGCTGAATGCTCTCTGAATCGGCCAAGTTACCAAGTAAATACCTTGAAGGATGCTACCGCTTGCCCGCTGTCGACCGCAAAAGGCCGAATGTGCTAATTTCTGTATTTTTGGTAATTTGCCTCAAGAAATGCGCCGTACAGCCTGCACTTTAAAATGTATTATGAACTGAAACCCAAAAGGAGAGACTAATTTGGGTCCTCTAGAAGTTGCATTGATAACATCTTGACAAATTATGAAAATTTTGAGTCTCAGGTTCTGAACACTCATATTTCAGATCATAGGGGACAACTAATAATTTTTAACATAGATGTAGCTACGTCAAAAATCAATAAAGTTAAAAAAAGAATTTTTAGTGCAGGAAACAGGGAACATTTCAAAAGTATGTTGTCATCTGAAGATTGGGAGCAGGTTTACGTACTGCCGTCTGCTCTGGTGGACGTCCAATGGAGCGTTTTCATGAATATATTTCTACCTATATTCAATAATTGCTTCCCTTTAAAAGTTATAAATTCCAATTCAAAAAAAACACCGTATTATCAGAATGATAACATAATAGCTTGTAAGAATGAATTGAATATTTTATTAATGCTGCAAAGGGTTGATATACATTATAATCAGGCATACAAAGAAAAGAAAAAAGAATATAATAATCTTCTAACGGAGGCTAGGAAAATGCAATATACGAACCGTATAAACAACAGCGAAAATAAGTCGAAGTGTGTCTGGCAAATTGTAAGGGAAATAAATGGGAGTAGCTCTAGGGGGGGTGATTGCCAGATTTCTGGTGACCCAAATGCCATATGCAATGACTTCAACAACTTTGTCATTAATGCAGCACCAAATCTGTTGAATGGTTTACCTGGTTTGAATGTTTATTCATGTGAAATCTCTCACAACTTTAAATCTATTTTCTTGATTCCAGTCACACTGAGTGAGATCTTAAATATGATATCCAAACTAAAAAATAAAATGAGTTCTGGGTTTGATGAAATTCCCTCAACTCTCTTAAAAAAATGTGCAGAGGAATTGGCTGCTCCCTTGTGTCACATAATGAATAATTCTTTTAAGCATGGAATCTTTCCCAGTCATTTAAAGCTTGCCATAGTCAAACCTTTGCACAAAAAAGGTGATCCTAACAATCTTGAAAACTACCGGCCTATCAGCCTAATATCAACATTCTCAAAAATTTTTGAAATAGCTATGTGTAATAGATTACTTCGCTTTTTTTATGCAGAAAAACTTTTCACCGACTCTCAGCATGGCTACCTTAAGGGTAAGTCAGTTGAGACAGCTATTTACCAGTTCATAGAAAAAATTCTGTTGGCACAAGAGAATGGTAGTTTGTCTATGGGAATATTTTTAGACCTGTCAAAGGCATTTGACAGTTTAGATCATGGAATACTTCTGGATAAGCTGGAAAGGTACGGTGTGCGTGGTCCTGCTCTCGGTTGGATCAAGTCTTACCTGACTAATCGAAAACAAAAGGTGGTGGTTGAACAAAATGGTGACAAGTACTTTTCGGAGGAGGGAAGTCTCCGAATGGGCATACCACAGGGAAGTGTCATGGGGCCTCTCCTATTCATCTTCTATGTAAATAACTTGGCCGCTGAGATTCTCAGCCACGACTCTCATTTGGTAAATTTTGCGGACGATACTAACATCCTAATAATCGGTTCAAATCTCAATGACCTTCTGAATCTTAGTAATGAGCGTTTGGACAGGGCTCGAGAGTGGTTTACTACCAACAGGCTGTTCTTGAACTCTGGAAAAACAAATTATATCTGTTTTCGAACGAAACAAAATAATGGTAAAATCCCTGAGGCCGTCCTGCTTGACCACCAGAGCGAAGTCCTGGCCAGGAGCACTAAGTTTCTGGGCATTCACATAGACCAAAATCTGGACTGGTCTATCCAAGTTGAATATGTTTGCAAAAGAGTTAGCTCTGCTTCATTTTCTTTAAGAATCATGTCTAAATACTTAAGTCTAGATACTTTACGATCAGTTTATTTTGCAAATGTTCACTCAATCCTAAGGTTTGGAGTAATTTTCTGGGGGGCAAGTTCGGCCGCACATCATGTGTTTGTTGCTCAAAAAAGAGCAATACGAATACTTCTGGGTTTAAGGGGAAGAGAGTCGTGTAGGGGGGGATTTAGACGGCTGGGTATCATGACACTGCCTGGCTTATACATATATGAGTGTCTAGTTTTTTTCTTTAACAACAGATACAAATTCACCGAGTTGGAGACTCAACACGGTTTAAATACTAGAAATGCGGGTGTGAGTCTGAATGTTCCCCCTCACAGGTTGAGTGCAACTGAAAGAGGTCCGGGATACTCGTGTGTCAAGTTCTTCAATAAATTGCCTCGTAACATAAAACTGGAGACCAGTTTGAAACGCTTCAAAAAAAGTATTCAGGAAATTATTTTAAATGTAGAACCCTACTCAGTAAGTGATTTTTAAAGTGTTGAATGTGAAATATGTGAAATTTTAAAGATGTTTGTATTGTATGAAACATGTTCTTAATAGTAGTTTATAGTAGGTTATTTTATATTGTACTTTTAATTTTTGTGTATTGACGCTGAATCATTCAATGGCTGTACGTAACTGTACTATGCAAATTTTTTTGATTAAAGAGATTTTGACTTTGACTTTGACTTTGACTTTGAATTAATAATACACGATACCCTAATAAATAATTCTAGGACTAATTCAACTTCTGTTTGAATTGATTACATCATCTTTAAGAATGTCTTTTAAATGAGAAACATAGACCAATTTGTGCCACTCGAGAATTTTATATTTGATCACTTAATCATTGGAACTATTTTTCTATGTGTCTTAAAAGAGTTGATGGTAGATATTGTAAATGTATTACTATCGCATAAAAGTATTCATCTAAATATAATTTAGAAATTTTTATTTTATCCGAGTTGAACTAATACAATTGTTGAATATTTTTAATTAAATAACTATTTTGCAATGTTTTTTATATTGCTAAATTTCAAGGCTCTCATGCAATAAGATGTATCTGATAACATTATTTTGGTGAAAAACGTATTTGGGAATGTAGTAGTATATTGTTATCCGCTATTAATCTGATGATTCCAATGTAGATGGCGTTGCATTAGGGTGGTTAATTACTCTTATCTGAAATTTGTACTCATGTAAACAATGGAAAGTGTCAAAAAGGACTGACAGTTTAAAGTTTCTAGAGCTTCACTTACAGACAATCTTGATGGAATGAAAGCAGTTAATAACGGAAGTATACTTTTAGTGAGTGAAAATATAAATTTCATATCTCCTTGTTACTTTGAGTATAAGAGGGCCCTTCAAGACGATCTGAGTTGATATGTATATGGAAAACCAGAAACTACTGGGATTTTGCAAACAGGGATCTTGAGATCGTTGGAAGTGAAATATATTCACTTTTCGGTAACTTCCGGTAATACCGGAAATTGACCCCAATTTCGTTATTTGAAATAGAATCTCTCAATTTTTATGGGATTTCTGAAATCTACCCTAAATTACCTCATTAAGCTTTAATAACATATCATAGTTCGTAATTCAAGCGAGTCACGCCAAATCTTTTCTGGATTTGCCTGAACAAGCCGTAAAGCTTTCCAAATATTTGAAGGAATTAAACAGACTGATCAGAAATTGGTACCGAATTTTTCAGTGTGAAAAACTGAATTTTTTATAATTTCCACCCTCATTTTCTTCTAATTAAGTTGATTCTATGCCAATAGTTAGGGGGACTTTCTGAATGCATCCTACGTTTAGAATGTTCGGTTTCTGTAGGAACTTAAAATAACGAAAGTTTTCATGGATTTTGAAATTTTAAGCTGATATTTTAAGTTGTATTTTCCACAGAAATAATTGACTATTGCAGACTATCGCTTTGGACCCCGTAGACCACGATTTTCGATTTTTTTTCTCGATGTCTGACCCCTGGACCCTTGGTCTCAAGACTATATAATTATATATATATATAAATGTATATATATATATATATATATATATATATATATATATATATATATATATATATATATATATATATATATATATATATATATATTATATATATATATATATTCCTGACATTTCTCGTCAGGAAATAGGTATTATCGCGACGGAATTCTGCATTTTCGATCTGAGCGGTGAATTGTTGGTTTCCAATATCCTTGGTGGAGGGCGCTCTGGGTTGTTATTCAGATAGTAGTCCCGACCGCGATTTGTATTAGGGAACAATTGGAAATTTGTTAATTGACTCCGAGTCAAATGAGGTGCACTGATGAGATCTAATAAGTTCGAAACAGCTATATTGACGCCAAACTCACTTGGAATCTTCACCTGGAGAGAAGACTAAAAAAGGCACACATCTCCTACGGACAGTGCCGCTGGATCATGGAGACAACCTGGGGACTGAAACTCAGGGTGGTCATGTGGATATACACTGCCATCGTGAGACCGATGATAGCCTATGGAGCCGTTGTCTGGTGGCCTAAAAGCCAACAGGCAACAGCAAAACTCAAGCTTGGGCAGATACAAAGGACCGCTTGTCTAAGTGTGACCGGAGCTATGCGAACAACACCAACTAGGGCAATAGAGGTGATGCTATGCCTGCCACCTTTGGATATTTATCTACAGGAAGTGGCCTTGGCAACTATGGCACGCCTTGAGACTATTGGTATAAAGCCAGAAGTAGGATGTGGGGAGACTAGACGTCGCCTGTGGCTTGAGGCTAAAAACACGATGCCCCTGCTACAGGTTAAGGCAGACAGCATTCCCCCGCGATTTGTTTTTGATGAACCCTACTCAATACACACAAACAGTGGAAATGAGACCTTCGATGAAGGAACGATCAATATTTTCACGGACGGATCAAAGCGAGAAAAAGGAGCAGGCTGTGGAATATATTCGAGACACCTGCGATTTCAACTTAAGTGGACCATGGACAAATGTGTCAACATATTTCAGACAGAGCTAACGGGCATAACCATAGCCGCGAACGAGATTGCTCGTAGGAACATAACGAACAAAACCATTAAAATCTACACAGATAGTAGACAATCGTTACTGGCCCTGAAGAATCATAAAATAACTTCACAGTCACTATGGGAATGCCATCAAGCACTTGCGGGTGCAGCCCATACAAACCAAATTATGGTGTGCTGGGTTAAAGGACACTCGAGATGCAATGGCAACAAAAAAGCTGACGAATTGGCTAGAAAAGCAGCCGACCTGAACATATTCGGTCCTGGCCCTTCCAGCCTACTACCGCTGACAGCAAAGTCACAAATGATGAAGGAGAACACCCATCAAAAATCCTATGTGATGAAACAACCACCTGCAGACTTGCCAGGGAACTTTTAAATTATTCCAATGAAGATGCAGCAATGACTTACCTGTCGATGCCCAGAGGAAAACTACGCAATGTCGTGGGAATTTTAACGGGACACTGCCAACTTCGGAAGCCCTTATTTAATATGGGATTAAGTGACACACCTCTCTGCAGAGGCTGTGAACAGGAAGACGAGACAGTACAGCATGTCCTCTGTGAATGCCCCGCTGTCTTGTCACTCCGAGAATCCATTCTGGGTGAACGGTGGCCAATTTTAGCCACCTTGAGGGAAATCCCCCTACGTGCAATCACCCTCTTTTTCAAACGACTGGGATGGTTGGGAGCCTAGGCTGGTGATGTTCCCGGGGAGGATGCACAAAGGGCCCAATGGGGCCTAAGTGCTGTGGTCTCGACTGCACTCCCAAAAATACAGAATACAGAATACAGAACAGCTATATTCAGATTTCAGGTCGGAGTGACTTGACGATTTTTGTAATTCACTGTTGGATTGTGAATGTAGAATTATTCTCTTCGCGGAATACATATAACGAACTCCCTTGGAAAGTTGATTTATAATTTTTTAGATAATTCAAAAATTTTCCTTTTTCACTTTATGCAGTATAATAAAGAATTACTTGTGAAGGTGTATCAGTAGAAGTTGAGGATAGCGATAAGAAAGTCATGTAAGTAATAGTTTTTGTAAAATTTTGCAAGGTACTCTATATAAGTATAAAGATATGATTATAATATCAGTGTAGTTATCGTTATAGATAATGTATGATTGTGAATAATCTATTATTTGATTTGAGAATTCACATTGATCAAGCAAAATTTACAAGATGCTACGCCACTATGGATGCAGTTTTTACGAGACACTTACGTACATTAAATTTAATCGCAACCATATGTGTTCTACTTTAATTACCACAAATCTTTCATTAGTAAGATTGAATATACTGATTGAGTCCATAATTAGTTCACATTTTTAGAATAAACAACTATAATTATAAAAAAATTATTAATTAAAATGTTACAACCATTCCTGCATGTGTTTTTTTTAATTACTCTAAAATGTTGTTCAATTTAAATACTTTCAAAGGTGTTTATTCATTTCATTGTACCGGCTATTGAATACATAATATATAGCGACCGGCTGTCCCACGCTCCCACGACACCTCAAGTCTCTATTTATTGAGTTCATTTCTGAATTGGCATCATTTAAATGATAAAACAAAGAAATAAGCTATGTTAATTACATCTATTCACACCTCAGCCCAAGAACAACAGAAAGCTTTTCCAATCTTATCATCTGTAATCAGTTTTTCCATCAAGGAGGCGTTATTCGTCTAATGCTAATGCATTATGCAAATTCAATGATTTTTAATTATACCTTTTATAGCTATTTTTCAACTACTCCTGCACCACTCACTAGGTATATTCACAAACTGCACAACTGTAAGTTATACTTGTTGACTTCAGTGAAATTGATCATTGGGCTGAAATTTAGTATTCTTTCAATAATTTTTTTCATACTTTGGTTTTTTGTACATTATATATATATATATATATATATATATATATATATATATATATATATATATATATATACTACGTTCTTTGTTGTTCGCGGGAAAATATTAAACGGCTGCTTCCATAAAAGCGGGCTATACCGATAATTCTGCTCTACTTATATATATCAGTCGTATCTTCATTTCTGAAGAGTCGTGACATCATGTCTATGAACATTGATCAACTGAATGTCTCCAACGTTGACGGTGCTCGGCTTTCCTCAAATTTGCCTGCAATGTCTGTCCCGTGATTTCCTTAATTTGGTCTATCCATCGCGAAGGAGATCTGCCCCTGGGTCTCTTGCCTTCCACTTTACCCTGGACCCTGTGATACCTAGTTCGTTTAGTATCGACACATTCGTTCTGTGTGCCGTCCAGGGTATCCGAAGCATCCTTCGCCAACACCACATCTCGAACGCGTCTACTCGGCGTCTATCGGTCGATTTTATTGTCCAGGATTCCGACCGATATGAGAATATTGAGAACACTAATGTGTTCATCAGTGCCATTTTAGTATTCTTAGTTATGTGTTTGTCCTTCCATATTTTTGTCAAGCTCGACGTTGCCGTTCTTGCTAGTATTATCCGCCTTCTTATCTCACTCTCACATCCTCCTGTGTTGGTTATGAGAGAGCCGAAATATATGAAGTCATCCACTGCTCCGAGTCTATTTTGTAGATTCTTTAGTTTAATGGTATTATTTCTATCGACGATCATCAATTTAGTCTTATTGAGATTAATTTCAAGTCCCATCGCTCGACTCTCGTTGGTGACCAGATCGAGAAGCACAGTCATTTTATCTTCATTTTTTGCAATTGAGGTGGTGTCATCGGCGTATCTTAGATTGTTTATTTTTTTGCCATTGATTGATACCCCTCCATCGAAGTTCTCTAATGCTCGTCTCATTATATATTCTCCGTAGGCGTTAAATAGTCGCGGTGATAAGATGCATCCCTGACGTACTCCTCTCTGTACTTTGAAGGCGGCTGAAGTTTTCTTGTTGAGGCTAATGCTTGGTTATTTTTATATAGATTTTTGAGGAGGGACAAAAGATGTTGGGGGGTTCCCATTTCTTTCAGTACGTTCCAGAGACAGTTCCATTTTTACACAATCGAAGGCCTTCTTATAGTCTATAAAGCATAGGAGCATGGGCGTGTTGAACTCTCGGGCTTTCTC
>JARQZK010005118.1:160000-187500 GCA_030704885.1 Cynegetis impunctata | reverse complement strand
AAAGTTGTGAAACTCCTAAAAAACCACCCTATATATATAAATATATTATATATATATATATATATATATATATATATATATATATATATATATATATATGTTCAGAAAGATTTCCGCGGTCGGAAGTATTTGAAAAACTTGGTTCACGGAATGAACCGCGTGAAAGATTTGAAAAATCTCGACGTTTCGGCTCCTTTTGCGAAGCCATCTTCAGGAGAATTAGAAGTGGAATAATTCAGAATCGTGGCCTCAATCTGCCTACTCCACGATTCGAATCAGGAGGAATCGGAAACAATACGATTGCGTGGTCTCAACCTGCCTACTCCACTAACCGTAGTGCTTCCTGTCAACTCTGAAGTCTCAACCTTCCTACTCTTTAGAGTCAACTGACGGGCCGATCGTCGCGTGGCCGTATTTATAGGGGAGGGCGGCGGGTACTCACGCTCATCAGTGCGGGATGCACTCTGATTGGGCGTTACATGGCGTCCACTGAGAAGTGGTTTCCATGCTGATGGGAGTCTGTGACTGTCATCTTTGGTGTTCAAACAATTTGGACGTTTTTCTATTTCTACAGCTTCACGGAAAATTCGGGATTCGAGAGATCGGACGGGAGCAATAGTTCTTGTATTGGGGAAATCGATAATGTGGCCTGTTTGGGCGTGATATTGGGAAAGGGCGTTGGAGATATCTGAGTGTCTTACTGAAAGTGAATGTTCTTTGGCACGGACCTGAATTCGTCGGTTTGTTTGTCCTATATAAGAACGAGGACAATTGGAACAGGGAATCTCATAAACACCGTGATTTTCGTTAGGAATTTTATCTTTGACGGATCTGACCAGATGGGAGAGTTTTTGTTGAGTGGTAAATATTGTTTTGATGCTCGTGTTTTTGAGAGATCTTGCGATCTTATCTGTTACTCCTTTGATGTAAGGAAGAAATAATTTAGGTGTAGATTCTTGTTCAGTGGGATTTGAAGGAGGTAGAGGTGGGGTGATGTTTGTGTGTTTGCGTATGTTCTTGTTGATTTGATATGTGTTGTAACCGTTCTGTAATAATATATGTTTTAGATTATTGAGTTCTGATTCACGGTGTTCGTCGTCAGATAGTCGAATGGAGCGGTGGATTAGGGTATTAACTACAGAGTTAAGTTGAGAAGGATGGTGATGAGACTGGGCGTTCAGATAACGGTTTGTATGGGTGGGTTTACGATGAACTGAATAGGAGAAGCCTTGGGATGGAAGTTTTTTTGACCATGACATCGAGGAATGGCAGAGACCCATCGTTTTCCACATCCATTGTGAATTGGATACTTGGATGTATGCCATTCAAATGATTCAAGAAGTGGAGCAACGAGTCTAAGCCATGGGGCCAGATCGCAAAGACATCGTCTACATAACGTAGCCAGCATGATGGTTTAAGGTCGAATGACGAGAGAGCTTGGGTTTCGAAATGTTCACAAGCCTAATATTCCACTTCGACCCATTGTCAGCGCTTACAATTCTCCAACACATCCTCTTGCGAAATATCTCGCCAAAACCCTTCAACCCCTTGCCGAAAAAACACAGTCATACGTCAAAAACTCTTTTCACTTCATAGAACTCCTCAAAAGTATTGATATTACCCTGGGGGGGGGGGTGGGGGGGGGGGGGGGTGGGGGGGGGGGGGGGTGGGGGGGGGGGGGGGTGGGGGGGGGGGGGGGTGGGGGGGGGGGGGGGTGGGGGGGACCTAAGCTATTAATTTGTTTTCACTTTCGAGTGTCTACCTTGAGACCTACAACTCCTATTTACAATATTCACAAAAACTCTTCTCAGCCAATTAGTCAATTCATCTATTCATCAAATTTTTTCTTTCACAAAATAGGTACCTACCTACCTACTTAACGAATTTGTTAACAGCTGGTGAGAGCAAATAAAAGATATTATATATTTTTGAAGATTAGCGGGATTCTGCGATCTTTAACGTTAGCAAAATGATCTATAATATCCTCATAAAATTTTTTGTCTTTCGCCAAAAGTTTTACCAATTCCTTTTCAATAGACAACAAACTAATATTTTTCAAACGATCCTGGCTCATTGAATTTTGTAAATAAGTTTTAATTCTCTTAAGAGTGGAAAACGAGCGCTCTACGGAAGCCGATGTCACCGGGATAGAAACAATTAGACATAAGAGTTTATAAACTTGGGGTATATCTTGATTCAAATCATTATCAAAAAGGTATTTAATAGTCCTGACATGATTTTCATTTTGCCCCAAAAATTCATTGTCATTATAAACAACACACAGTTCACTTTTTATGGCCACCTTATCAAAAAAAGTGTATTTTTGACATAAATTTTCCAAAAGGTTATCTGGAAAAATAGCCAAAAATCCGGTAAACAAATTTTTATTGAGTAAGTCGAAGAAATGCAGTTCTTTCAAATCAGAGAACCTTATTTCTATTTGACCCCTAATAGTATCCAAAATTTCATAAAATATTTGCTTATAGTGAAGCTCCATATCTGCGTAACTGAATTTCTTTCGTTTTGGGCTAAATTGAGTCGTATCATCAGTAGTTTGAAATACAGAAAATAGATGTTTTAAATAAACTTCTGCACGAAATTCTGAAATTTTTTCCAAAAGAAACTTGAGCCGACTTCGTGAGTAAATTACATCTGAAAACTTGTGCTGTAAGATTTGAAAAACTATTTCTGTTTGTTCAAAAATTAATTTAAAGATGTTTAAAAAATATATTAATTCCTTATCTTGTAAGTAAGATATTAATCCGCGTGCGGTATTTAAAGTTACTTTATCGGTGAAAAATTCCTCACTTTCAACTATAGAATTAAATCCTCAAATCCTAAGCGACTCCAAATAGAGACATTTTCCCTAGTAAAAAGTAAACACTGCCAACAAAATAATTTATTTTTTACCTGTGATCCGGTTAGGCAAGGATGTCTCTCATAATTTCTTGTATTAAAACCGCGGTTTTGTTGTCTGTTACGCTGCACCAAATTGTTTAATTCAGGGGTAGGTCGCAATGTTTCTATCAAAACTTTATCCTCATAACTTAGTGCACTAAAGTTATGGGATAACAAATATTCCACTAAGTCACCATTGAAATTTTTGAAATTAACTTCAGTAACCAAACTCATTTTAAAACAATACGAGAGCAATATAAGTAAACAAGCTGTTTTCGGCCATTAGTCACTACGATCACACTACAATTAAATTAATGCTTTCCAACGAATTCACTCGATTTTACCCGAAATTCTATAGTTGTGATTGGTCGACATTGTATGAGACTCAGGCTCCATCGGTGTTGCCATTTACATGTGTTTTTCATTTCTATTGCAATGAAGTATTCATTGGGAGTATTTGCACCGTTGTTTGCTTTCCTGTGGCAGGCATAATGAACGTTGAGAATATACCTTTTTTAAGCCTCCGCAGCGTTGCCACAAATCTTCTTGAAATGAATGAAATGCAGTAAATGTAAATACCACTATAAAATGTAGGTTGAAAGGAAGGTAGGTGCATAAAATAATATGATTTTGATTAATATGAATATGCTGAATGCTAACTATTTAATATAATATATTAGTGATACACGGAATAATATTGAGGAGGAGGCTTAGCCTCCTTAGCCGCCTTTGAATAGCCGCCCCTGAATATATATATATATATATATATATATATATATATATATATATATATATATATATATATATATATATATATATATATATATATATATATATATATATATATATATATATATATATGTATATATATCGGTCAGACTTCTCAGACGCTTAAAAAACGTTTTTCACTGCACAGAAGTGACATTCGGTTGCACCCAGATAGATGTGCCCTTGCCATGCATGCAGCGAACTTTGACCATAATTTCGATTTCAATAATGCCAAAATTCTAGCTTCACAAACAAATCTAGAAAAACGAAATTTCCTGGAAATGTGTTTTATTAACGAGAACAAGTTATGTGTCAATAAGAAGACAGACATCAATAGTTTGAGCAATATTTATAGCTATTTACTTACCTTCAATGGGCCCAACTCAGATAATAACTTTGATTCTGAACACTCTTTGGAAGAATAAGAAGATATTTTATGGTTGTCTGGCGGTCGAGCATGTTGGTGGTATTTCTCTATAGTTCGATTTTTGACGTGAATTGTATTTTATAACCTCTTTGTTTTTTGTTTTGTTGAATTCTATGTGTCACAGTATTGCTAGGATCTTAATATTACTAAATTAATATTTTCAAATTGTTCTCTAGAACTTATTATGTACAACTAGCCAATGTGTAAGTAAGCTTTTAACTTTGTACCTGTTTTATTTGGTCTGATTCGCGTGTAATTTTCAGCATCACCTGATGAAGGTCCCCAATATAGGGTCGAAATATAAATGTAAATTGGCAATTGGTGTTTTTTGTCAATTATCCAGCCCCTCTCTTTGCCGAAGTACCCACTTTTACTTAGTTTTCAATAATACGCAATATCTCTCAGTTATATATATATGATATATATATATATATATATATATATATATATATATATAAATATATGTATGTATATATAAATATAGATATATATATATATAATTATGTATATATATATATATATATATATATATATATATATATATATATATATATATATATATAAAATATATGTATGTATATATATATATATATATATATATATATATATAAATATATGTATATATATATATATATAATATATATATATATATATATATATATATATATATATAAATATATGTATATATATATATAATATATATATATATATATATATATATATATATATATATATATATATATATATATATATATATATATACATATATATATAAATATATATATAAATATATATATATATATATATATATATATATACATTAGTTTCTTCAATTGTACTTATATTGCTTTTTAACAAATGTACGTCGAATCTTGCCAGTTTACATCTTCATGTAAACTTTTTCCTAAAGGCTCATAATAAGGGAGATGCAACCCTTCAAAGGGGTAAATTGAAAACGCTAATGTCTAAATCTTCCAATCAGTTTTGATTGTAAAGTTCATAATAATATAGTCATTCATAATATATGTCTCCATTCCACAGTGTACTTGATCTATTATGGAAATATACCTATTAGAGTAAAATGCCAGCACACCTTCTAATTCAAATAATTCTAAAACGGTGATATTTCTCAGAACGCTATAAGAGTATCTTATCAGCGAAGAATAGTCCAAGGAAAATGTTTTGCAATGAATTAATAATACTAATGTTCTACAATCACTCCTATGATATAAACTTCTTAATCGAATCTCCTTTGAAGTGTTGTATCTCCCTTATTATTCGCTTTTAAAAAACAGTGTACATAAAGAATTAATCTTATTTTTGGTAGTAGGTACTAGTACTTCTAGAAATTAATGTTTATAATTTTGTACCATCCTGTATGTATCTATATATATATATATATATATATATATATATATATATATACAGGGTGTCCCACCGGGAAAGTACGCGATCTGTATATGTATATATATATATCTGTATATAACTATACATTGGCAAATTTTGAAAATTTGACAGTATACTGATGTCGATAGGGGCAATTCGACTAAAATATTTTCAAGATAGTGGCACTTCCGGTTATGCAGGAAGTAGATACCAACATGCTTATTTTAAATATATTTGCTCTACAGCCTTTCTCGATGGCCTTTGTTTTTGCGGATGTCGGATGGCAAAATGTTCAAATGTTCTCGATAACGCTTCATCACAATGTCCATAAATGATGAATAAGTTTAAATAATCTTCGTATGTATAATTTAAGCACCCCGGCATGATTATTAATAATTTTCAAATGATGTAGTCACAAATTTATTTAGAGTTTGATTGTTTTATGAGGCCCACGTCGTAGCCAACTAAGAGTAACTTGGTCGTGGCATAATCGTCATATAAAAATATTAAATTGGCAATATTTCGAAAACTAAAAATTTTAGGTATAGATAACCTTACACAAAGTTACCTGAATTTTTCATGCTGAATACTTTAAAATAAGAAAAATTGGAGAATTGCATTTGAAAAATTTTTGACAGCTTTCTCAATCTCATTTTAGATTTTGTTTTTCGAACACCCTGTATGACAAGTTATCCAAATATCATACAAAATCTATTAGAGTAGGTCTTTCTCAACAAGGAGTTCAAACTAAAGTTAGTAATAAGGGCTTCCTTATAGGAACAATTGATAATTATATCAGGGCTTGCAATCTTTATTTTCGACATAAAAACCTAAATATATCAATAACGCTTAGACTTAGATATAGGATATAATACATAAAATCTGCCTAGAATCTTGCGTAGAATCCAAAAACGTATCAATATACTGGGTGTCCCATTCAAAATAAGCTAGTTGAATATTTTAGTCGATTTGTTCCTATCGACATTAGTATACTGTCAAATTCAAAACTTTCCTATGTGTAGTTTTCCATATACAGATCACGTTCTTTTTCGGTGAGACACCCGTATATATATATATATATATATATATATATATATATATATACAAACATTATCAAACTCAAACAATGGTGCATATACAAGCTTGAAAATATAATTTGAAATATATCTAGGGGAATTATATGATAGAGATCTGTTTTCCAGATAATTATCTCAGATATATTTTATATTATATATAATATTTACACACCTATATTAGCACTGGCAGTATTAGACTTCATATTTAATGAACAATCAAATAAGCCATGTTGTGATAAACATCACTTCTCTCGTTTCGTTAGGTCGGACCCAGGAGCTCTGGATAACCCAACCTCTGGACATGCTCTTCTTGTGATGATACTCATCCAGATGAAACACAAAACTTAGCGAACGTTTTGCTGGTTGAAATATATATGAAATATCTTCGCTTAACAGGCTTCACTGCATATTTCTCACTGTATTACTCAAACGGGAATAGATTTTCCCTGGGGTATATTTTCATCATGCTTCCACATATAATGTAAAAGCTTTTTCTACTTCCCTGAACATCATTTGAATGCCAACAATTTTTCAGTTCATAAAGTTTGTTCTAGATCACAAATCATTTTTAAGACTTCGCACCGAAGACCTTTTTCGAATAACGTCGTTCATTTTTCAGCCGCCTCTGTTCATACACGATGAGGTACTTGCAAAAACAGATCGGTGGTGGCGGCGGCTAAGAAAAAATATAGCGCCTCTACGATCCGGATCCGATACGTTCGGAATATGAAAGGGCCGCGTGGTCATGTGAGCCACCGCAAATCATCCAGCGGAATTCCTAACGCACCCGCTTCCTGTGGACATAAATCCAAGGACGGATCCGCCAGATTGTCTAACAGCAACGGTTGCAGACCCGGCCTCGGAACACCACAAGGGATTAACAGATGATGTGTTATTTCTGTAGAACTTCCATATTCTTTTGTATAAGTGACAGTTTTGGGTACGCTGACTTCTTATCTCTAATATATATATATATATATATATATATATATATATATATATATATATATATATATATATATATATATATATATATATATATTTATATATATTTATATATATATATATATATATAATATATATATATATATATATATATATATATATATATATATATATATATATATATATATATATATATATATATATATATATATATATATATATATATATATATATATATATATATATATGAAGATGTGAATACCAGCTATTATATATAAAAAAGTTCATCTACGGGTGAGGGTATGTAGCCAATGAAGTGGGATTAATAATGAAGCAATACTCTTTATTCTACTTTCCAAGCTTTCAGTGAACTTTGTTACCATCATCAGGGAAATCTACAATATACAAAAAAGAATATATGCAACAATTCGAGGCAACTTAATTGATTCGACTAGTCAGTAGTCAGTCTTGATAATGAGTTCATAACTCGAAACATGTTTACTAGCCTGTTCTGTTAAATACAGTAAGTATCTAATTATTTCCATGTAGTGAAACTTAAACAATTTTAAAGTTTAATCTTTATTCCTTATGATGTTTTACCAAGTGAAGTGCGATAATTCAATCTAAGTTATCAAAAATGATTTTCTTAAATGCTCTTTATATATATATATATATATATATATATATATATGTATTCGTATTGTTGTTGCCTGTGAACTATTTCTAATCTTTTGATAATTATTAGCAATAACAGGCTTGTTGAATCTTAAAAAACTCGATTTTATTGAAAAGTTGACGTTTCGCCACGACATTCATGGCTTTATCAAAACTTTTGAGAAAAAATTGAAATTTTTTTGACATTTATTGATTTGAAAAATTTCTATAGAAACAGACTACTGTTTCACTAAAAATTTTTTCGGCTGTGGCCGTACAAATCAAAATAATTTGGACCTATTTCGAACATTACGTGGGTAAAGGTTTCTGTGGTTTCCCTTACCATCTAATAATAACAAATTTGAATGTTAATATTAGACTGAATAGCACGTAATAAATAACAAAGTACGGCCACAGCCGAAAAAAATTTTAGTGAAACAGTAGTCTGTTTCTATAGAAATTTTTCAAATCAATAAATGTCAAAGAAATTTCAATTTTTTCTCAAAAGTTTTGATAAAGCCATGAATGTCGTGGCGATACGTCAACTTTTCAATAAAATCGAGTTTTTTAAGATTCAACAAGCCTGTTATTGCTAATAATTATCAAAAGATTATATACATATATATATATACAGTGCTTTCATGATGAAAGGAACAAATTCATTAAAAAATTAGGTTTCTATTTCATGTTAAAATCCTCGGACAGGTCGATTAGTATTTTTATTTGGGCAATTTTCGCAATAAAAATTTTGTATACAGGGTGTCTCATTCAAGAGCTATGGCTTTGTCATTAGTTTTTTTAAAGGTAATACCCTGTATATTATTTCACTTTACAATTCTACGATAAATTCTTATCACTTTTTGTGAACATACCATATGCCTCAACTTGATGGATTCCCAGATTATAACGGAGATAGTGGAGCACCTGGAGATTTAAAATGTGGATTAAAAGTACAAAAAAAAATTTTGGTAAACATTGTCATTAAATCTGAAGAATGAAATTTCACATGTACCATCTGAATTCATTCACTGGTGCTTTATAGTCCGCAGTTTTCACGTTTTTAACGCTCCAGGCACTACACTACTTCATTGTTTAAGAAAATGCAATTACTTGAGAGAGAACGTATTGAAGTACTTATGATGATTGGTTTTGGAGATAGGGTGCGTTCACAAGAAGAAGTCTGCAATCTATTCAATGAAAATCATCCTGATCGTCCGCCAATTACTAGATCGACAGTCAGCAAAATTGAATCAAAATTCAGGAGATACGGCCACGTTAGAGATTTACCTAAAGGAAGACCACCGAGAGTATCTGAAGAAACAGTGCTGAACGTTCTACTAGAAACCCAAGATAACCCTCATACATCCATTACTACAATTTCCAATAATTTCAATTTATCAGTAGGGTCCGTGCATAAAATACTTAAGGTAAATAAGTATCATCCCTATAAAATTAAGCTGGTACATGAATTATTAGAAGACGATTTTGACCGCATAGTACAGTTTTGTGAGCAGATTCTTGAAATTCATAATCAACATCTAAATTTCATTACAAACATAATTTTTTCTGATGAAGCCACCTTTACTTTAAATGGCCACGTCAACAGACAAAACTGTAGGTATTGGGCGACCGAGAATCCTCATTGGATGCAAGAATGCCACACACAGCGGCCTCAAAAAATTAATACATGGGCAGCGATTGTTCGAAATCGTATAGTTGGTCCCTATTTTTTTGAAGGAACACTAAACGGAGAGGACTACTTGAACTTTCTCCAGTTCGAACTCATTCCGGCTTTAGCTGTTTTGTTTCCTAACCCACAAGATCCTGACATACCTAATAACGAGATATGGTTTCAACAAGATGGGCACCTCCTCACTATTCAATCGCTGTTCGACAATTTCTTGATGCAACTTTTCCCAACAGATGGATAGGACGGAGAGGTCCGATTGAGTGGCCGCCAAGATCACCGGACATAACCCCATTGGATTTTTTCTTATGGGGTTATTTGAAGTCTAAAGTTTATTTGAATAGACCAAATAATATTGATGATCTAAAAGAGAGAATCAGGCAGGAAATAAGACTTATCAGTCCAGAAGTAATTGAAAATGTGCAACGGGAAACATTGAATCGACTTCAAAAATGTCTCGAAGTAAACGGACAAGAGATTGAACATATGTAAAAATTAAATTAGTAATTACATTTGTGTGTTTTCATATCGTACCTCTCATTACCCACTATTTCCGTTTCTGGCAATCCATCGAGTTGAGGCATATGGTATGTTCACAAAAAGTGATAAGAATTTATCGTAGAATTGTAAAGTGAAATAATATACAGGGTATTACCTTTAAAAAAACTAATGACAAAGCCATAGCTCTTGAATGAGACACCCTGTATACAAAATTTTTATTGCGAAACATGCCCAAATAAAAATACTAATCGACCTTTCCGAGGATTTTAACATGAAATAGAAACCTAATTTTTTAATGAATTTGTTCCTTTCATCATGAAAGCACTGTATATATATATATATATATATATATATATATATATATATATATATATATATATATATATATATATATATATGAGATAAAAGAAATCATCGTGCTCAAAATAAGCAAAAAATATAGCAGTGTCCTTCTTAATGTATCTTTAACATTATCTACCTTAGATTGAATGGAGATAAAATGTAGGTCGGTCGTTACTTCATTAGCCAGACCAACCAGACGAATAATGTGAAATGTGATACATCATACTCCAATGATATTTGTTCGTTGGAGTTTTGAGTTAAAAAAAAACTCTGGAGTAGCAGAGCTCTGTTACATGGATTGTATTCATCACGAAGTGCATGGCGAAGCAGGATGAGAGGAGATTCGACCGGAATAAATTATAGTTATGTATCGAATCACTTGCATTGTACAAGCATAAATTACTAATCTCATACCCATATCTCCGGATCTACTGGTTTTAAGCAAAAAAAAACGAAAAAATATACCTTGTATACTCTTCACATCTTATAACTTATACTAATGTAAGAGCGCCCTACGTGTAGAAGCTGCCACCCCTATACTAACCACCACGCCTAAAGGCTATAAAACGAAATCTATATTCTCCCATAATTCGCTTCTAAAATTTAGCTTATTGCCACTGTAATCTTATCATGAAAAAGATAACAAGTATTTTTAGACAAAAAAACTATAAAAAAAATTAGCACCAAAGTAACCTCCTGTAGATTTTACAGGATTTTTATAATACATCAAAATATTAGGTAGTCCGAATATTCACAAAACTGATTCAGTCACATACAGGTCCAGCTAATAAAATCATGTCATTCTTTTGATTCTGGTCACGACATTAAGACAAAGTGATTAAATCATTGTATTATAATCAGTCCTATTACGTGTGCCAATATTCAAAATAATCAGACGTTTTAAAGTGAGTAGACATGACATTGGAAGATTCCATTCCCTACAGGTTACAGGTGAAACGAACATAAACCGTGTAAAAATTAGCATGTTTTTAGTAAGAATCACCGCGAAAAGCATCTCGTACTGAGTGCGAATCAGGTCGAGATGCGATAAGAAAATAAATTTGTCGCCCCACAATTCAGCGCCTACTGATAGCAAAGCAAGTCAAGCTGCGTATCAAGCGGTATAGTCTCCGCGAAGTGCAGCGTGGTTAAGGAAAAGAGATGAAACCCAAAAAAAATCCTACTTCAACATGAACTCAATCCAAGTAAGTAAGTTCAACCCTCTTACTAAACCTGCAAGAGCTGTGGAGATCAAATTTCTAAAACCCACGAAAAAACAAGAAATATCTACGAAAAAACAAGAAATATCTACGAAAAAACAAAAAATATCTAGGAAAAAACAAGAGACATCTACGAAAAAATGGCGCCTATTGAGATAATTTACCCAAATTTTGATAGTCCTGCTACAAAATTTCAGCTCATTTAGTTTGATGGGACTGCTGAAGATGCCATTATGTACTGGAAAAAAACATACAAAAAAATACAAACACAAACGAAATTCTAGTTCCAGGTGGTCAAAAACGGGTAACGAAACTACTCCAGCACATGATTTTTCGCTTCAATAGTCTATTATTTTTGGGGAAAAAACGACTAAAAACCAAATTGATCCTAGTGTGAATTCGGCCCTGTCCCACCTTGAATTTGCAGAGTGGCCGAGACCAAAACACGTGACCCAACGCCAGATTATGGAATAGATTTATATTATATAAATAACAACAGATAGCGCCCTTCGTACGCATTCTATATGATATAAATTCTCCAGAGATAATGCTAACCTCCTGAAATATTCCGGGAACTTTGGACTTAATATTTAAGTTGGTTGTTTCGTTGTACGCCCCTGTCCCTTTCAACTCTCGGTTCGTATAAAATATACATTTAAAGAATTCGGTTATTTGAAAACTTTTCTCGTATAAATAATTTTATGAAGACTTCCAGAATTGCTCAGTTCCCTTGCTTGAGACTAATTTTGTATATTCTTGTGATGTATAGTTTCCCCATAATTTTCATACCCCGAACAGGTAAATTATGGAGATAATTTGTGAAAATTAGGCAATTTTGTTTCCAGTTCAACTGTGAAATCTTTTCATAAAAAAAAATTCCAGAGTTATATATATTTATATCTATCGCATATTATATACATAATATGTATATAATAAATAAATAAATATATATATATATATATATATATATATATATATATATATATATATTTATAAGAATATATATAATATATATATATTTATATATATATCATATAATATATATAAAATGTATATAAATATAAATATATATATATATATATATATATATATATATATATATATATATATATATATATATGTGTGAATGTATATATATTTTTTTCAAAAATTTATTCTTGCCTGCATTGTAGTGTTATTTAGTTTCGTTTCTTTATAGTTACATGTCGTATGAGTTAGAAAGTCGACTTTATTGAAGAGTTAACGTTTTGTCATGGAATTTATGCCTTTCTCAAAACCTCATTTATATATATATATATATATATATATATATATATATATATATATATATATATATATATAAATATATATATATATATATATATATATATATATATATATATATATATCAGGGGCGGCTAGTCAAAGGAGGCTAAGCCTCCTCAATAATATTCCGTGTATCACTAAAATATTATATTGAATAGTCAGCATTCAGCATATTCATATTAATCAAAATCATATTATTTTATGCAACTACCTTCCTTTCAACCTACATTATATAATATAATTTATTAATTACGATAGAAGGTATTTACATTTACTGCATTTCATTCATTTCAAGATTTGTGGCAACGCTGCGGAGGCATGGAAAGGTATATTCTCAACGTTCATTATGCCTGCCGCAGAAGAGCAAACAACGGTGCAAATACTCCGAATGAATACTTCATTGCAATAGAAAAGCAAAACACATGTAAATGGCAACACCGATCGAGACACAGTCTTATATAATGTCGACCAATCACAACTATAGAATTTCGCGTGACATCGAGTGAATTCGTTGGAAATCGTAGTGTGATCGTATTGTCTAATGGCCGGCGTGTTTACTTATATAGCTCGCGTATTGTTTCAAAATGAGTTTAGTTGCTGAAGTTAATTTCAAAAATTTCAATGGTGACTTAGTGGAATATTTGTTATCCCATAACTTAAGTGCACTAAGTTATGAGAATAAAGTTTTGATAAAAACATTGCGACCTACCCCTGAATTAAACAATTTGGTGCAGCGTGACAGAAAACAAAACCGCGGTTTCAATTCACGGAATTATGAGAGACATACTTGCCTAACCAGATCACAGGTAAAAAATAAATTATTTTGTTGGCAGTGTTCACTTTTTACTAGTGAAAATGTCTCTGTTTGGGGCCGCTTAGGATTTGAGGATTTAATTTTATACCTAGTTGAAAGTAAGAAATTTTTCACCGATAAAGTAATTTTAAATACAGCACGCGGATCAATATCTTACTTACAAGCAGTGGCAGATTTAACAGGTGGGCAAAAGCGCGCTTGCCCACTGGGCCCACCCGACGAAAGGCTTTCAGGGCCCCTCTTGCTTAAAGTTACACCTTCGATTTCTTTTTATTTTCTTTTTTTGTTGAAAAAATGTTTCGGTGAGTCCCTTATTGTGGACAGCACAAGTTCAATTTTCATTCAGGGGCCCCTTGTTATCAGAATAATTGCAATGCTTGATAACTATAGTTATGTTACGTTACTTTGTTTACGATATATCGTAAATTAAATATAAAATCTAATAACTTCTGTGATCAATCAGTTATTTAAAATATCTACGATTTTCTCAAAGTTTGTCGAATATTTCTGACTTATGAAAAACGTTCTGAAGGAGCCTCCGGATGCCTGTGCATCTAAATTCAGTTGTCAGTCAACTGACCATCACTGTTATATTCATTAAATTCTTAAAACATATATCTTTCACTTTCCATGGAACACCTGACACAACCTAATTTTCTAAGGGGGGGGGGCTTGAAGAAATTTTGCCCACTGGGCCTTTTTCCTTAAATCTGCCACTGACAAGATAAGGAATTTATATATTTTTTAAACATCTTTAAATTAATTTTTGAACAAACAGAAATAGTTTTTCAAATCTTACAGCACAAGTTTTCAGATGTAATTTACTCACGAAATCGGCTCAAGTTTCTTTTGGAAAAAATTTCAGAATTTCGTGCAGAAGTTTATTTTAAAAAACTATTTTCTGTATTTCAAACTACTGATGATACGACTCAATTTAGCCCAAAACGAAAGAAATTCAGTTACGCAGATATGGAGCTTCACTATAAGCAAATATTTTATAAAATTTTGGATACTATTAGGGGTCGAATAGAAATAAGGTTATATGATCTGAAAGAACTGCATTTCTTCGACTTATTCAATAAAAGTTTATAAATTCTTATGTCTAATTGTTTCTATCCCGGTGACATCGGCTTCCGTAGAGCGCTCGTTTTCCACTCTTAAGAGAATTAAAACTTATTTACGTTATCCAATGAGCCAGGATCGTTTGAAAAATATTAGTTTGTTGTCTATTGAAAAGGAATTGGTAAAACTTTTGGCGAAAGACAAAAAATTTTATGAGGATATTATAGATCATTTTGCTAACGTTAAAGATCGCAGAATTCCGCTAATCTTCAAAAATATATAATAACTTTTTATTTGCTCTCACCAGCTATTTTGTGAAAGAAAAAAAAATTTGATGAATAGATGAATTGATTAATTGGCTGAGAAGAGTTTTTGTGAATATTGTAAATAGGAGTTGTAGGTCTCAAGGTAGACACTCGAAAGTGAAAACAAATTAATAGTTTTGGGTGCTTGTTTTACTTTGATTTTCTTCAAATTATAAGGCGGTTGACCTTGAAATCCTAAAAATTTCCGCCTATGGTGTATTTTTTAACACCTCTTGTAGCCTCCTCAAACCAAAACCTCACGAGCCGCCACTGATATATATATATATATATATATATATATATATATATATATATATATATATATATATATATATATATATATATATATATATATATATATATATATATATATATATATATATATATATATATATACTCGTGTAGATATTTCCCTACCTTCAAGAGTACGGCAGTTTACAACTCAACCCTCCCGTTTTATATTCCGGAAGATCGAAAATTGTACCGTTAAACTATTGGAGTGTAGGAGAGCATATACGCAGATTGCTGTGTGGTATTTTACTCTCGTTTTGCAGTCAGCAGATGTTCAAGTATCTTCATAAGCGTCCAGAAGCTGGCGAGAGCAATTACAGCTAATAATTTCACTAAAATTGGGCAGAGTGAAATAATAAAATCAAGATAATTTCATTAACATTAAGGAAGTGAGTAATGCTAATAAAACATGAGTCATATGGTAAGAAGCTATCTAAAATTTTATCTTTCCTAGCCAGTTATGATGAAAAAGTTCTAAGTAGTGAATGAATTATTAATCCAATCATATATTCAATATTTAGATTGATTAGATACCATAACCTTAGACCCATAATACCAGAATACTCGAAATGATTTCTACAATGCAAATCTTATAATCTGAATATCCACTATAATTTAATAAATCTCATTTATAGAAAGAGATACATACATAATATTTGAGACTTTTAAATGCAAACATAATATTTGAGACTTTTAAAGAATAAAACGTCTCTTATTCTCAATTGACATTTCTATTCTGGAATGCATTCAATGTCAAAAAAATTACTGGAACGTTTTGATACTGTACCAAATTTTATGACGAAACTTTACTATTTTTATTCAAATTTTATTATTCTCTTCCTTCCTTTTGCCATATCGAAGTGGAATAAAATCCAAGAGTGGCTGTTTTCTATAAATCAAATATCATATAATTGTTACGCTAACCAAACTTCATTTCAAATTTTGATTGTTACAAATAATTGATGACATGCCAAAGTTTTATAGGCGGCCAGAAAATTTTAATCATTTGTTTAAAGTAGACAGCAGTATGAAAATATTCGTTTAATATAAAAACTTGAAGAATTAGCTACATGGTAGTATCTGATAGGTAATTAAATATTGCATCTGCTGTGAACATAAAATACAGGGCGTGTCAATTAAATTAAGGAACTTATATCTGTCCAAAAGTAATGATTATTTGGCGCTAATTACTGGACGGCCCTCTATAAATTATTATATTTTTCACAAGTGGAACATTGAATTTGTCCATTATCAGATTTTATTGAAAATTTAGCATAATGAAAACTCATACATGCTGAAAATTTAAACGTTAATGTTGATCCCACTTTTCAACGAAATATGATTTATCTCAAAAATCACACGGTATATTGAGGTAAACTTACCTTTGATTTGGTCGTAGGAGCGGAAAATTTATAATACACATTAAAAAAAACAACTTTGATACATTTCGAGTTTTTGGAACAACCTTTATAATTTAAAAATAATTTTAAAACGTTCTTTTAGTAGCCCGCTACCCAACCTGAACCTAATTTTCTTTCCTAAAGAAATCATTCAGACACAATATTCCGTGGCGTCTATATATTATATATATTATATATATATATATATATATATATATATATATATATATATAATTTATATATATATATATATTTATATAAATTTATATATATATATATATTATATATATATATATATATATATATTATATATATATATATATATATATATATATTATATATATATATATATATATATATATATATTATATAAATATTATATATATATATATATATATATATATATATATATATATATTTAAATATATATATATATAGGTACATATATATATATATATATATATATATATATATAATATATATATATATATATATATATATAATATATATATATATATATATATATATATATATATATATATATTAATATATATTATATATATTATATATATATATATATATTTATATATATATATATATATATATATATATATATATATGTAGCAAGAGCTCAGAAATTCTCGGTTTTTTCACGTGTAGAAACGTATGGCACAACATACGATCCACTTTTTCAAAATAAAATTTACCAAAAATACCGTATATTATCAAGTTCTTTAATTTCGAATGTAATGTGATGCAATATCAATTCTACAGTGTTCCTACTTTGCCCCAGAAGCACTTTAATTACGATTA
Source organism: Cynegetis impunctata (assembly GCA_030704885.1). NCBI lineage: Eukaryota > Metazoa > Arthropoda > Insecta > Coleoptera > Coccinellidae > Cynegetis > Cynegetis impunctata. Next base: position 169,606 of record JARQZK010005118.1, on the reverse strand, counting down.
GTGGTGTAAAGTATCCCCTCGTTGAGGAGACTTTGCTCCAATTTCAAAAAAATTAAAATTACATAATTAATCATTTGAAACTGCAAATAAGCATTAAAACTATGTTCAATCTTTTTCACGATACTAGAGCTATCACTAAAATCTTCTCTTATCAATAGATGGAAGTTCTCATGCGCTTCATAATTTTGGTGTAAAAATCGGTGCAAAGTAGCCCTAAATTACGTTATGTTAATAAATGTATATATAATATATATATATATATATATATATATATATATATATATATATATATATATATATATATATATATATATATATATACAGGGCTATTCAAATTCGAGTATATGCATGGGCATTTCGATAACGGTAACAGATAGAGAGATGGTTAAATGGGGGCAAAGTAGCATATTTCAGAGGTCAGTTATATGGATAAGAAAAATCTGATCTAACTCCTTTAGTTCTGGAGTTATATAGGAAAAATCGAAAATTTCGAAATTCTTTTTTTGCCTATATCTTTTTATTTAAGGAATTTTTTTCAAAACAATTGTCACTTTGCCATTGCCACTTTTTCTAGGCTATCTAAATATCTGAATAAAAATTATATACAGGGTGTCGTATAAATTGGGCCACCCTCAACTTTCAATTTTCAAATACGGACCTGTATTTTTTATTGCATTTTTTTGAATGCCAAGAGTCATGTTTTATATTGACGTAGTATTTTCATCTGAATTACAAAGTGTTCTGGAAATATTGAACTATTACCAGTAAAATTTCAACATTTTTTAAAAATTGCAGCTCTAATTAAAAAAATATCATAGAATAAGATATAAAATGCCTAGGATTTGGCATTTTGGATTCGACGAAAAATGTCTTCTTCAAGAATTCATCCACATTTCAGTTCACGCAACCAATGATCAATCTACGAAAATGTGAAATTCTTCCCAGTACGTACATGTATGTGCATATAATCAATGCCCAAACAAAATAATCTTCCAATGGCAATGTTCATACTCCAGACACCAATTTGGAAATATTTCATTTATACTCACTTTTCGAACTACCTACATTTTTCACCAAATTCATGGGCATTCTGTTGCTATAGGTATACAACAATTATGATTAAACTATTTGAATTCTCATAGTATGCTTTGGAATATAAATATTTAGTTCACCTCACTTGTCATTATTTTGACAGTTTCTTGAAAATTATCGTTGATATTTAATGAAAAATCTGTTAGTACTGAAAATGGGCTTCCCCATAGAGCAGAAAAGAGATATATGATTAACGTTTTCTACAGAAATAATAGGATCATTCATCTTTCCGCTTGACTTTTTTTTATGGGGTACAGTAAAGAATAGAATATATCAAAACGAAATTGAAAATATAGAAGATTTAAGAATTAAAATCATGAACGCTTGCGCATCACTACGCCGAAGAGATATTTTCAGAGCGAATAATAACTTAAAAAAACGACTAAATGTCTGGAACGAGAAGGTCGTCAATTCGAACATTTGTTTCGATTATGATTACTTATAATGACTTATTTCAATTCTAGATAATGACTAAACATGTTCTTGTGCGATAAGTTATAAACTTATGAAAACCTATTTGATCAAATACAATGTTATGTTTGTGACAGATTATGTTTGTGAGTTCTCAGCAGAATACATACAACAGATCTTCCTCATACCTTCTGAGGTGAATCGATATGGGGATCAATAATTATTCTACCAATGCTACATTATGGTAAAGAAATAAAATGTTTCTCGGGAATGTTGATTTTATTCTATTGTCATTTCGAATAAGTAGTGAGACTAGATAATCTGGAAATTCTAAAATTGATTTTTCTGAAGGAATCAATTTGTCTGATTCACCTCTCAGTCTCTGATATTATTCAATAAGAGTTGTTATGGAATTATAAAATGATGAGATATCACTAGTATTAGTTCAATATTCCCAAAACACTTTATGATTTATATAAAAATAAAACGCCAATATGAAACATAATTATATAGGTAGTTCGAAAAGTGAGTAACAATGAAATATTTCCAAATTGGTGTCAGGAGTATGAAGATTGCAATTGGAAGATTATTTTGTTTGGGCATTGATTATATGCACATACATGTACGTACTGGGAAGAATTTCACATTTTCGTACATTGATCATGGGTTGCGTGAACTGAAATGTGGATGAATTCTTGAAGAAGACATTTTTCGTCGAATCCAAAATGCCAAATCCTAGGCATTTTATATCTTATTCTATGATATTTTTTTAATTAGAGCTGCAATTTTTAAAAAATGTTGAAATTTTACTGGTAATAGTTCAATATTTTCAGAACGCTCTGTAATTCAGATGAAAATACTACGTCAATATAAAACATGACTCTTGGCATTCAAAAAAATGCAATAAAAAATACAGGTCCGTATTTGAAAATTGAAAGTTGAGGGTGGCCCAATTTATACGACACCCTGTATATAATTTTTATTCAGATATTTAGATACCCTAGAAAAAGTGGCAATGGCAAAGTGACAATTGTTTTGAAAAGAATTCCTTAAATAAAAAGATATAGGCAAAAAAAGAATTTCGAAATTTTCGATTTTTCCTATATAACTCCAGAACTAAAGGAGTTAGATCAGATTTTTCTTATCCATATAACTGACCTCTGAAATATGCTACTTTGCCCCCATTTAACCATCTCTCTATCTGTTACCGTTATCGAAATCCCCATGCATATACTCGAATTTGAATAGCCCTGTATATATATATACATATATATATATATATATATATATATATATATATATATATATATATATATATATATATATATATATAATATATATATATATATATATATATATATATATATATATATATTTATATATATATATATATATATATATATATATATATATATATATATATATATATATATATATAGGTCCTTAAAAAGCTTTAGAAGCTCTAGGAACCTATTTTCCCGTGATATTGTCTTAGTTATAAGTATGGCATCAATTATTTTAAGTATATAAGGTATTAGAAATTGCACATCCTCTAGTTACATTGTATAGCCTACTTAACAATTCGATAAATGATCAATTCCTCAAGTAATTTGCATCGTAGTTGCCAAATGTCGCACACTGGCCGAAAACATGCCTCCTTACGCGAACAGCTGATGCAGCAGCTGATGACGGCACATAATTGACTACGTCACAGGATCAGCATGTTCTCCCATCCTGTCACCTGGTTTAGCTCATTCTCCGAAGGACGGAGCGCAGAGCGCCCCATAGTTCGGTTTTAGTTCCCATTCCCATTCGCTGAAAAAACCCATTATGCCATCGTTTTAAGTCAAGTTTCACATTGATGGAGAGTAATTTGATGGATTCCATTCATTCCCTGAATGAAAGGTTTCCGGGAGGGTAGCTAGTACTGTGTTCATTGAAATCGGCATATGCATCTTTTTTTAAGGGTTACATATTTGAATCGATTTGAAGAATAAAAGATGTCAAAGCGTTGTTATATTTGTTTAAAAATTTTTGTTTTTCTTTAGTTTACACTGTATCGGATGAGGTGTATAAAAGATGAAAACGATTGGATAATTTCTTCATTGTGTTGAGGGAATAGGAAATACAAGAAATAAATTTAATAAATTTTTAAATTGGGTCTATAATAGTATATTATGACACGAGCACGAAATGTAGCATATTTTGCACGAGAGTAAAAGTTTGCCACACGAGTCGTAGGCGAGTGTTGCAAATAGTTCAAGTGGAAAATAGCCATTTCATCCGAATTTTATACTATACTTGTTCTACGATTGCTTTATGTCCCATTTAAAGTGAGGAATAAATGAGTATAGTTGCGTTTATTATAGTCAAATATTGCTAACTTACTTTTGCTACTAAGTAAATTTCATCGGTTGTTGTGAAAATCTTCTATTTCTTGGGTGTATAACCATCTGAATGCCGCTCGAGGAATGCTTTTAAATTCAATTATTTACTAATATCCACATTATTATTAATTCTGAGAGCCGTTCTTAGCATTGAATATTGAGTCCACAGAGTAGAACTTTTAATTTTCTTTGCCAAAGCGACTAAATAAGTTGATAAAATATTTTAAGAAAACGAATTTACTTTTACAACGATCTTCCAATTCAAGAAAACGTCAGCCAGTTGATAGAGCTTTTTTGAAGTTTGTGGTAACAAATCTAAAGTATTTATAATAAGCTTGATTGTTATAATAAGCTTCTATTATGCCTGAAGGTGTTGATTCTACATCACTTTTACTTTCCATCATGTTAAAATTATTCAAAATTAAAGAAAATTAAATGCGTGATATCTGTCGGTAGTTATAATGACGTTGACATTTCAATTTGTTTTAAATAACATGTCACAACTAGTCTAGTCAACAATTGCTTCTTTTGAGCGATATGTCATTTGATTCGAAATAGAAGCGAGGTTTGGTGTTTTCTGGGAATAACTCAAAAACTAATTGATATTTTTGATATATCGAAAAAGATTCGAAAAGAGGAGGAAATTTCCTATGATGAAGTCTCAACTTCTGAAACTGTAGGATCAATATTTATAATTTTCTCAGAGGAGTAAAAATACGGCCGAAAACGGGTTATCTGGCTTCCGCAAGCTACGCCAATTCTGGATACTTTAACAATAAACATTATTTAACCATGTTGAATAGAAAAATTGAAGAATGAAAAAATTTAGGTACTACTAGTGGCAAAAAATTTTATCGCGATTTATCAATTAGTTATGCAATAATTAATCCATAATTTTTTACTGCTTGAACATGAACATTGCAAGTGTGGTAACTGTTAAGCTATAGATCTAAAATTTTTTCCTTCTTAGAGCTATCATTAAAAGGATTCAGAATAGATTCTCGTTGAGAAAATCCAAAAAATTTAATTTTTAAGTTTTTCATTGATAATTTACGTAGTCTCAAAATAAAAGAAATTAAATAATCATAAAATGTCAGATCTATAGTTGAACAGTTATAAAACTTACAATTTTCATATTCAAGCCCAAAAAAATTGATGATTAACTATTGTATAACTAATTTAAAAATCGTGATAAAAATTTTCTGCCACCAGATTATAATTCATTCCCCTATTCCCTGAATTTTTTCATTCATTAATTTTCCTATTTCATATGGTTAAATAATGTTTATTGTTAAAGAGTTCAGAATGGGCGCAAGCGAGATTACCCGTTTTCGGCCGTATTTTTACCCCTCTGAGAAAATTATAAATATAGATCCTACAGTTTCAGGAGTAGGTACTTTATTATAGGAAATTTCCTTCTCATTTCGAATATTTTTTTGGATATCAAAAATATCAATTAATTTTCGAGGTATTCGCAGAAAACCAAACCCCTCTTTTGTTCTGTCAGTAAATTGTTTATAACACAATTTTCGTGAGCGGTACTTTATTTTTTCAAAAACTATCTACATGTTATTCCGAATAGAATGACACCTTGCTCATATTTTTCCGATATTGCTGAAAAAAGTTGAACAAAAAAGCACTTGTTGACTAGACTAAACGCTCGCATCATAGACACCCTAACGAACACCAAAATGTTCATATTGCACGCGTTGCTACTCAAAGTTGCTAAGAAAACCGTGTAATATGAAATGTTGCTTAAAATGTGTATACTTTTAGTATACACATTTTCATTCACACAATTTCCAATAATTGAAACAAAATGATGATTCATCATTGTTTTAATGTAGATATTCAAATTTTTCTTTTCTTTTGAGTATTTGCACACATCGACAGCTCCACAAAATGGAATATGAGAGTTGGAATTTCGGATGTGGATTAAGTTTATAGTAAGAAAGTGATCTTTGGTATTTTTTACTGTTTCGCCAAATCGTCTCTTTTTGTGTGAGGATTTCTCAATAATTTTTGTTGTGATTTTTGACTTCCACAGCTTCTGCTGTGAGCTGAGATGCAGTGAGTAGATTGAATTGACGTTATTTAAGTTATTTTGAAATTTTAAGCATTATTAGGAATTTTTGAGAATTGCGCATCTCTAGAGCCACTACAAATTGAGTAAGAAGTCTGAGGGTTTGTACTTCAATCTGGTTAATGTTAGGAATATGCAATTTGGGTCTTTCAAATATTTTCTCTCACCACCGCAACTTGTATGTAAAGATTTCATGCATTTTTGAATATACTTATTCTAGTTTTGTGCGTTTCTTCGTCTAAAATTGACTTATTTGGTTCCAAATTGAGAGAAGAACGATTAGAAAATACGACCTTGGCGACGAAGCTCTGCTGCTCATGCGATTATTAGCAGGTTTTCACTTTGAAAACCTGTTTATTGAAATGGGTGCGATCAGCAAAGTTGGACCTAGGACAAAGATAGTCAGGTTGACCAAGATAGGGAGGTTGACCCCCCCTATGGGGAAATAAATCTTGTTTGTACGATAAACGGCGCAATTTTGTAGCAATAAGGTTGAGAGTTTGTATCTAGTTAGTTTTATATGATATCTTGGATGGAATTGGTTTTGGTTCAAATTGATTGGGGGGTTGACGTCCTGGAGGAAGAAATAAATCTTGTTTACACGATAAAGAGCGCAATTTTGAAGCAATAGGGTTGAAAGTTTTCAAATGGGCAGTTTCGTATGATATCTTGGATGAGATGTGTTTGGTTCGAATTGGTTGGGGTGCTGACCCCCTGGGAGGAAAATAAACCTTGTTCACACGATAAAGGGCACAATTTTGAAGCAGTAGGGTTGGAAGTTTGTAAATAGGTAGTTTCGTATGATATCTTGGATGGAATTGGTTATGGTTCGAACTAGTTGGGGGGTTGATCCCTTAGAAGATGAAATTAATCTTGTTTACACGATATAAGGTGCAATTTTGGGACCATAGGGTTGAAACTTTCTATGTAGCTAGTTTCGTTTGATATCTTGGACGGTGTTTATTTCGATATAAATTGGTTGGAGGGTTGACCCCCCGGAGGAGGAAATAAATATTGTTTACACGATAGAAGGCGCATTTTTTTGTTTTTTGCAGGGCCTTAAGGCATACGCCTCAGGGGGGCATTACGCCATTCTCGAGGTGATGAATTTTTCTTGCTGAATATTTTTTAAAAAGGCCACCCGACGTTGACGTTTGTGTAAGTACCATAACAATCTCAATATATCAATAATGTGTAGTATATATCTATGGTTCGTACACATGATCGTACTGAGTATCTTTTTCTCCAAAATTTTTTTCAATTACTGTTAAAAAGTTAGGTTAGAAATTCAATAATTTTCATTAGAATAATCGTTACTATAATTTTGTTGAATATAAGAATTGCTATTTAGTTTCGTGAATGACAAATATGTTATTTCACATCTATTAATTTCAGATAAATATGAAAAAAAGTATTGGGTCACTAAAAACACCCCTTGGGGCACCGAAACTCTTAAGATGAGCCTGGTTTTTTAGATATGGAACAAACATCATAATTGAATGAATAGATTTTTTAAACTGGATGCGTATAGAAATTCTGCTTTTCTAATGCAGCTCCCTGCGATAGAGCTTTTTTTTCATTATATTCATTTTTTTCATTTGATTATATCTAAAGAATCTTAATCGGTATTAAGTTAACAAAATATTAACCTTCCGTCGGGCGCGGGGTCTGGAGTAACAAAATGAGCATTCTACGAAAATTTTAGTTTTATGGCAGTATTTGAAAGTAGAGTATCTTAATAACTTGGAAAGTAAATTATACTGTAAAAATATTAGGAGGAAATTCGAAGAAAACGCAAAAAAACACAAAAAACATATATTGAAATAAAATAACAAATATCATATTTTTCTTTCCAAGCTTGAAATACATAGTTGTATGAGAATGAACATAAAACAAACAAAAACGTGAATTCTAACAATCAAATGAACAAACAATATCGAAAATATCACATAAAAATGTTCAAAAAGATCAATTTAGTATATTTCTCGAATATGTGTAAGCTTGTCTGTTTTCTTTCATTTCGTGTGATTTTGTCGTCAAACCGTAGACATCTTGTGATGAATTTAAAACGTTTTATATTCATCAGAAAGCGAAATTTCTCAATTCCATCTCCTTCAGAGCCCCAAAGATCTTCCAAACTCTGCCTGTTACTCCTGTTGAGGCCAAAATTAGGAGCCCCATGTAGGCTTTTAGTTCAACGAGATCTATAGGTTTTGAGTCTCGGTCACGTTGAAATGATCCCCGTACAGTTTCGATGTATAAGTTAGTATATTTGACAATAATTTCTAAAATGTCCTCAGAAAAAATGCAGCTCTAGCATTCAAGAAGCGTTCGTGCATTCTTTGCCATTCGTATTGTGCCTGGCAATTTTTTGATAATATAGAAACTTCGGTGGCGTACTCTTTGAGACGAAGGATTTTTATTCCACTTTGTTTCATTATATTTTCCTAAAACATAATTTTGGTTTCTGTCAGGTTTACTCTCATCATCCCCAGATACAGCATCCTCGTCTTGTTCGGACTCTGCTGATTCTTCTCGAATTTCTACGTTGTCCTCATCAGCCGTGTCGCTTTCGTCTTGAAAATCCTCTAGTAATTTATCATCGTCTTCGTCTAACAGCAATCTTCTAAGCTGTTCAACATCACCTTCTTTGTCGAAATTATGAGTTTTTTTTTGTATTTAGCCATAATAAAAGTACGATAAAATCTAAAACATAAAAAACACAATTAGAGTCATTGACATGCGCGGTGTATCCGTTTGATTTTTGTTCAAGAATCACGTCTGAATAATCACATAACTAAATAATATGAATTTTACATGCACAAATACAGAAAAGGTACTTATTAAATTCAGCCTACCAAACAAAATACAATAAAATCAAACTTATTAATTTTTGTGTTTGTTTATAATGGAAATTAGATAGAGTTATGGCGGATAGAGAAAAACGATCTCAGCAACCTCGTTATCTGGAAATCAAAGTATGCAAACTAGGATTACGTCAACGAAACTCAAGTTGGCTCACAACCAGACTTACTAACGAACTTTTAATTCTCATGAAGTCATCAGAACGGGTCAAAGAATCACGGCCAATAATAATTATTGTTCTTACGCTCGCACCGCATCGATGGTGAAAACCAATTCAATGGAAACTATTTTATTCGATAAAATGATTTTATCAGCAGGTAATTCAAAGGCATTTGCGTGTCTGGACATAATTGAACAGACAGGTAAAAAGATGGTTGGAATGCGATAGTGTTCATGACAAATAATTATCGAAAAAACGTAAAAATGGAGGCGATGTTGATACAACTAGAGAGCAGACTAGATAATTTCGAATGATTATATAATTAATAAAATCTTTGGGGCGAAACAATCGTTAAACTTATCAGGAGTTTCGGACACACTACATTGCCTCTGAATTCGACTATTTAGTGCTGTGATGGTGAGAAAGCAGAGGCGGATTTCTTGGAAAAGGACATAAATAGGTGCATGCATGTTGAAGTTCTAAAAATTTTAATTATATTGTGTAGTTTTTAGATTTCCGGACTTTCATTGTCTACAAAACATAGGGGTGAAGTTTTATCTGAAACGTATTAAAATGATATAGTCTGTCCAGCGAGACTTGGCGTGTAC
>JARQZK010005118.1:152500-155000 GCA_030704885.1 Cynegetis impunctata | reverse complement strand
GAAATTGTGTAACAGTTAGCTCATAATTGCAGTGCCCTGATGAAGATTGCGAAATTGTAATCGAATCGTCGACAGGAATAAATGAAGTACACTAAATAAAAAAAGGCCTTGTTTATCCGTTAAGAACCCTTATCACCTTATTATATAAATATATATATATATATATATATATATATATATATATATATATATATATATATATATATATATATATATATATATATATATATATATATATATATATATATATATATATATATATATATATATATATATATATATATATATATGAAAATAATAAATGAAACTATCTTGTCTTCAAATTCCTAAAATTACATTAATCAATGTACAACCTGTTTCGTTGTTTCAGAACAACATCGTCAGGTACAATATAATTTCTACAATAATGAGAGATAGTCTAGAATACAAAGAATTTCAATTAAAAATTGTAATTCAGTCAACATTGGTGAGGACGAAAGACGAAACAAATAAAAAAAAAATTTTTACATACGAGAAACAAATTATACAATTATATATTATAGTATAATTTGTTTCTCGTATGTGAAAAAATTTTTTCTATATATTTCATATATATGAAAGAACAAAAAACTAACACCGTTTTACCGATCATCGCTAAATTTGGCACATCCATGTGTTTGTTCAAGTAAAAGGTTGTTGTGTGAAATAATTATAAAGATCACTTGCGTAGGTATATTATGTAAAAATGCGATCTTGTGATTGAGGAGAAAGTCTTGCGCATTCACCATTTTGTCTTAAAAATTAGCTGTGGACGATCAGCTAGTATATTTATAAATATATATTTATATATATATATATATATATATATACTCAATACTCAATAATTTATTCATGTTAATTCACAAACAATGTGTTACATACGTCAAAATTAGATATATAAGTAAATTCTTAATACAGTACATTCAGTCCAAGAACCAATCACTGACAGAGAAATATACAATCAATACATGTCAAAGATTAAAAAAGCACATCGCAATAACAGGTTAAAATTACATCAAAATACATAAACTAAAATCTTAATTAAATTAATACATGTCAAAATTTAAATGAAAACTCACATGTTAAAATCCGAACTGAAATAATCACTAACAGAATAGAAAGAATGTTTAATCAAATATGATTTTAGCCGAGTCTTAAAAGTTCTAAGAGGTAAAATTTTTACATCTGGTGGCAAGATATTAAACATTTTTAGTGCCCAGTATCCAGGGCCATCCCGACACCTCTCCAAGCGCCAGAATTCCGGGACCAGGTCCCCCCTACCACGAGTGTTATAGTCATGAATGTCTTTATGCGTTTTAAACACTTCGATGTTTCTCCTCACATATACCAGGCATTCCAGGATGTACAAAGACGGCACAGTCAGCAGACCCATACTCACAAACATACACCGGCAGTCTTCCCTATAACCTAAACCGCTCATAATTCTTACAACTCTTCTCTGTTATCCAAAAACCCTGTGCGCATCCGCCGAATGTCCCCAAGCCAAAATTGCATAAGCAATATTTGAGTGGAATATGGCAAAGTATGCTGTTCTTAATACATTGGCGGAAACACATTGGGAGATATTTTTCAATACATATATGGACTTATTAAGTTTCTTTGATAATGCCTCCATGTGATTTCCCCATTGCAGCTTTGGATCCAAAACAACTCCCAAGAAATTAATTTCACCAGGATTAGGGACACTCAGTTCACGCATTGTGAACACAACCCGGTTTGTCTTCTCTACATTCAACAAAAGTCTGTTTGAACAAAACCAACTTTCGGTCCTCTCCCGCGCGACCATGGAACCCCTCAAAGACTCTTCCAAGGAATTAGCAGCGAAGGACACTGTGGCATCATCAGCAAATAGTGTATATTTCTCATTATTTGAGTTAGTTGGCAAGTCATTTATGTAGATTAAAAATAGTATAGGCCCCAAAATCGAGCCTTGGGGTACTCCAATATCAATTTTTCTCCTTGCTGACGTCACCCCAGCTAACCTCACACCTATATATATATATATATATATATATATATATATATATATATATATATATATATATATAAATATGTATATATATATATATGATAAATATATAATATGTAATATATATATATATATATAATATATATATATATATATATATATATATAATATATATATATATGTTATATATATATATATATATATATATATATATTATATATATGAAATATATATATATATATATATATATATATATATATATATATATATATATATTATATATATATATTATATATATATATATATATATATATATATATATATATATATATATATATATATATATATATATATATATATATATATATATATGTGTGTGTGTGTGTGTGTGTGTGTGTGTGTGTGTACAACGCAAATCAGAGAAAATATTAAAAGGTAGATAGGATATAAAACAACTGAGTCAGGTTTTGTTACCGCTACTGACAAGACCAA
>JARQZK010005118.1:127500-147500 GCA_030704885.1 Cynegetis impunctata | reverse complement strand
TGTGAATGTTGAATCACATCGAATTGATGTGTCAACTTTACTTTTGCTTAGCGAATATAGTAGCCACCTTCGGGTGTTCCGGACGTACTAGTTCTCGTTGCCGAAATGTTTTCGTCTGTCTGAAAGATGTCGTTCAATTGTTTCCGACTGGTGGCGCTGTGTCGTATTTATATGCCATGGAGTTACTAGAAGAAAAATGTATGACCGTTTGAAATGTTAGTTTGGTTATCACTTTCGGTGAATGGATGATACTGATGAGCCCCAATAAGGGCGAAACAGTCTGTCTATCAATTTTCATCGATTGTGATAAACAAATTAACATTTCTAACAATTACCGTCAAGGGTAGATGTCGATATTTCGATGCTTCGTGAACTCTTATAACCAGCTCTGCTAGGAGGTTTGTTTGATTAGTTTCAAATAAATGTCCTCGTTCACTTAATTATATATATATATATATATATATATATATATATATATATATATATATATATATATATATATATATATATATATATATTTATTGAAGTGAACTAGGACATTTATTTGAAACGTATCAATCAAACCTCCTAGCGAAGCTGGTTATACGAGTTCACGATACATCGAAATGCCTCCATATACCTTGGATGGTGTATGTTAGAAACATTAAGTTGTTTATCACAATCAATGGAAATTATAGACAGTCTGTTTTGCCCTTATTTGGGGCTCATCAGTATCATCTATCCATCGAAAGTGATAACCAACCAAATATTTCTAACGGCGTTATATTTTCCTTCCAGTGACTATATGGCATATGAATATGACACAGCGCCACCAGTCGGAAACAAATGAACCACATCTTACAGATAGAAGAAAACATTTCGGCAACGAGAACTCGTACGTCCTGACACCCGAAGGTGGTTACTATATTCGCTAAGCAAGAGTAAAGTTGATACATCAATTCGATGTAATTCAACATTCACACGCCGCAAGTAACAAGCGCTCCAATTTTATCCCTTTTACAGGTAGCAAATGAATAGAAAAAAAAAATTCTTCGTGTTATCGATACACGTTCGTGGCAATAAAATGAAGTGAACTAGGACATTTATTTGAAACTAATCAAACAAACCTCCTAGCGGAGCTGGTTATACGAGTTTACGAAACATCGAAATGCCTTCATATACCTTGGATGGCGTATGTTAGAAACATTAAGTTGTTTATCACAATCAATGGAATTGATAGACAGTCTGTTTCGCCCATATTTGGGGCTCATCATTGTTACTTGCGGCGTGTGAATGTTGAATTACATCGAATTGATGTATCAACTTTACTCTTGCTTAGCGAATATAGTAACCACCTTCAGGTGTCAGGACGTACGAGTTCTCGTTGCCGAAATGTTTTCTTCTATCTGTAAGATGTGGTTCATTTGTTTCCGACTGGTGGCGCTGTGTCATATTTATATGCCATATAGTCACTGGAAGGAAAATATAACGCCGTTAGAAATATTTGGTTGGTTATCACTTTCGATGGATGGATGATTCTGATGAGCCCCAAATAAGGGCGAAACAGACTGTCTATCATTTCCATTGATTGTGATAAACAACTTAATGTTTCTAACTTACACCATCCAAGGTATATGGAGGCATTTCGATGTTTCGTGAACTCGTATAACCAGCTCCGCTAGGAGGTTTGTTTGATTAGTTTCAAATAAATGTCCTAGTTCACTTCATATTATTGCCACGAACGTGTATCAATAACACGAAGAATTCTGTTTTCTATATATATATATATATATATATATATATATATATATATATATATATATATATATATATATATATATAAAAATATATATAAAAATATATATATATATATATATATATATATATATATATATATATATATATATATATATATATATATATATATATATATATATATATATATATATATATAAATACATTGTCCTTATATAGAGATATAATCTAAACTGTAGAAAAAAACTCGTGAGCAGCAGAGATTCATCACTAAGAGCGTATTTTTCGCGGGAAATTCATCTTATCGAGGTGCGATTCTAATAGGATATAATTAAATTTTAAAAATGACGCTTGAATAGCAAACCGCATTAGAAAGTAGAAAATCGTTTATTTTCTTTAAAAGAAAAGTTCGCGAAGTGCATCGTGGTTGAGGAAAAAAGTTTGAAACCAACGAAGAAACGTACCATAAGGCAACTCTATTCACGTACCAAATTTCAACCCTTTATTGTGAAAAAACGCGATGTGCATCGAGTACTGTTGCCGAAACAGATCGGGATCCAATCCGAACGGAATAATCACCACTAAATTCAGCACGGTTGAGAAAAGGAATTGAAACGCACAATGGATCGTATTTCAACATAAAGTCATTGTATGTACTAAACTTCAACCCTCTGACTCAATTTACAGAAGCTGTGGAGATTGGCGGTTGGAAAAATTAAACCAAATTTTGACAGTTTCCTTCTGCCTCGGAAATCAATTCAAGTGCCAAATTTTAGCTCATTTTCTGTGATGCGAACCGGTAGAGATGTCAATATGGTACTGGAATGGAAATTTCTATGACTATTTCACTCATTCCATTTTTAGTGAGAAAGTTTCCATAGCTACTCTCGTTTCACAGCGATAAAATATGCAAGCCTGCAAAACTTACTATGTTAGTATTTCAGCGACAATTCCACTCATGTATAATAATTCCCATTTGAGAGAACGAAAATCGTAGTTTGCTATCGAATAAATAGGAAGGAACAGAAATGCAAGTGGATAAAAATATCGGATAAATTACGTTACCTTACCAACGCTAGCAATTATTCGTTTAGCAAGCGTTGCATCAGTTTGACAATTGTAAATGTCGAAAACAGAATTTTACAACAAATACCTAATATTCCAGTAAATATGTTGAGATTTGGAAATATTAGCGAGGCAGAAATAATAAGGGAGATCGAAAAATCAACTCCTGAAAATACAAAAAAAAGTTATTCTTCCATTTGGAATCAATTTAGTGAATTTTGTGAACAACGAAACTTCAATTTGGAAACCGAACAGTCAGTGGAAAATGTGGCAGGAATATTGATGGACTGGGGCTTTAATATGAAGAAACAGAATGGGAAAGATTATAAAGAATACGTGGTGAAAACAAATGTGGAACACAACCGCGAAAATGTTGCAAATCATGTATTTCGAAAAATTTAATGTACTTTCAATCCTTTCACTGATTTGGCATTAACAATAATTCATGGAATTGTCGTACCAAATACCACGCGAGCTCAGATTTAGCAGGATATTTTTTGTGGTTGTTTTCTCATACTTACTTCCATTGGCAATTTAACTCGATCTGTTCAGACAAAATCACTCGAGCTACGCTCTTGTGATTTTGTCAGAACAGCTCTCGTTAAATTGCCAATGAAAGTAAGTATTCGAAAACAACGACGAAAAAATATCCGGCTAAATCTGAGCTCTAGTGGTATTACCCCCGATAATATTTTGACATTTCTCACATGAATCGTTATTTCCTTGACTTTCTGAAATGTGACCATATTACTGTTAGACATATTTTCTCGTGAAATAGTCATGTCGAATATCACTCGAGATGAAATTTAAGCAGGTGAAATGTCTCTCTTGTAACATTCAAGTTTGTTGCTTGACAATTCCGCTCATGCCATTTTTTCCAAAATCACTCGCTTAACGGCTCGTGATTTTGATACAAATGTCACTCGCGAAATTGCCTAAGTAACAAACTTTCATATTACAATCAGCAAAATTTCATCTCTAGTGGTATTATATATGAAAATATCGGCGGTTGCAGAAATTTTGATTCTTTCGTTCTGTAACGAAAATATATATAACTGAGATTGAATTCTCGCACATCACTTGGTGAAACATCATAAAGAATAAAGTATAAACTTTAAAATAAAAACACTTGGCTTATGTTTCACAATATAAAAAATATTTAGATACTGTATTTAGCAGTAACGAAAAGTCGACATGTTTCGAGTTATGAACTCATTATCAAGACTGACTACCGGAGAGTATTGCATCGTAATTTATAAAACAGACCAAAGCAAAGGTGATACCTGAAAATCAATTTGTTCGTTTACAAGGGGTAATTGACTATTATGGGCGGAACTTATTTCGAGAATTTCAAGAAGGTCAAGGCGTTTACCCTTGTTACCTGAATGTAACAATTTGGTTTTGTTGAAATCCAGGAAGTGATTGAATTTTATACAATGTTCAGAGAAGCCAGTGGTATTTTTGTTTTGTAAAATTCACTTTTTATGTTCTTCAACACGAATATTTATATTCCTTCCTGTCTGTCCAATATAGAAAGCAGGACATTCGTCGCAAAATATTTTGTAAATACCACTGTTTTCTATATATATATATATATATATATATATATATATATATATATATATATATATATATATATATATATATATATATATATATATATATATATATATATATATATATATATATATATATATATATATATATATATATATATATATATATATTTATATATATATATATATATATATATATATATATATATATATATATATTATATATATATTATATATATATATATATATATATATATATATATATATATATTTTATATATATATATATATATATATATATATATATATCAGAGGCGGCTATTCGAAGTCGGCTAAGGAGGCTAAGCCGCCTCCTCAATAATATTCCGTGTATCACTACTATATTATATTGAATAGTCAGCATTCAGCATATTCATATTAATCAAAATCATATTATTTTATGCACCTACCTTCCTTTCAACCTACATTATTTAATATAATTTATTAATTTCGATAGAAGGTATTTACATTTACTGCTTACTGCATTTCATTCATTTCAAGATTATATATAAACAGTGGCAATGCTGCAGAGGCTTAATAAGGTATAGACGCTTTCATTATTCCATATGTCATGCCAGAGAGAAAAAGAAACGCTGAGAATAAAATATACCTTATTCACTTCATTGTTTATAGAAAAGATGGGTAAAAGCAACACCGATTGAAGCTAATTGCTCGGTCAACAACACCGATATATTCTCGGTATTGTTGGCTCGGTTCAAAAAGGAGGCATTAATTCTCACACGATGTCAACCAATCACAACTATAGGCTTTCGGGTAAAATCGAGTGAATTCGTTGGAAAGCATTAATTGTAGTCACTAGTGGAGTGGAGTTTGTTTTGGTTTTATTTAATTTATTTTGCTCGCGTATTGTTTTTAAAATGAGTTCGGGGTAGGTCGCAAATCATTGCGACCTACCTCTGAATTATACAATTTGGCGCAGCGTAACAAACAACATAATCGCGCTTTTAATATCAGAAATTATGAGAGACATCCTTGGCTAACCGGATCATAGGTAAAAAATAAATTATTTTGTTGGCAGTGTTTACTTTTTACTAAGGAAAATGTCTCTGTCTGTTTCATTTTAATCTATTTTTGGGAGGGTCCTATTTTATTTTTGGCAAGAAAAAACTCTCACCTCCCCGTTGGTTCTTGCTGGGCAACAATTGATTAATTCCTGGAATAGGTAACAAATTCGTTAAGTAGATAGGTAGGTACCTATTTTGTGAAAGAAAAAAAAAATTTATGAATAGATGAATTGATTAATTGGCTGAAAAGAGTTTTTGTGAATATTGTTAATAGGAGTTGTAGGTCTCAAGGTGTCTACCTCGAAAGTGAAAACAATTTTTTTCGCAAAGAAATTAATATTTTAGAGTGCTTGTTTTACTTTGATTTTCTTTAAATTGTAAGGCGGTTGATCTTGAAATCCTAAAAATTTTCGCCTATGGTTAATTTTTTAACACCTCTTGTAGCCTCCTTAAACCAACACCTCACGAGCCGCTACTGATATATGTATATATATATATATATATATATATATATATATATATATATATATATATATATATATATATATATATATATATATATATATTTATATATGTATATACATATATATATATATATATATATATATATATATATATATATAAATATTTTATTAAAAAGTTGACGTTTTGCCACGACATTCCTGGCTTTTTCAAAACTTTTTCAAAAGTTTTGCATTATTATACGTGGGCATTAGGCACTTGTTGACTGATATACAAGGTCTGAAGGGCATAACAAGAATTCACATAAATCGTCTAAGATAAACATTCTACTATTTCAACGTAATATAAGTACAGTCAACATTCGGAATCGTACCTTCAACTCAATATTAAGTTTTGATATTCAAACATGTATACTTGTATTGATTTACTTCGATAAAATGCAGTAGTATGTATTCTCGGGGTAAATAAAACTACTGAATAACAGACCATAAACTACAATGAGCTAATGGATGATGATTTTTCTCCATTCCACTACTTTCTGGCACTACTTTCCCAACTCTTCATGAAATACATTTGCGATGAAAAATGATAAAATTACCTGATTATTAATATGAGAACATATATTATTATTGGAAATGGGCACGACAAAACGATAGCATTGATTTTTCTGTATAACGTCCGATAATAAATAGTAATGAGCGGCCAATTTCATTTACCACATTAAAAAGACCTTGTTCATAATTACAATGTTGTGGAAGTTCAGTAAATATATGGAATAGTCAGAGTAATTTGGATTGCATTAAAACATAACACTCAAAATAACTTTTCGAATTTGGAGCATACGTGCCATCAGAACAGAAACAATATCATTTCCCTTGACCCAAATCATTTCAATCTAGGTAAACGACTAACAAACATCTCTAATTCTGGTTATTCATATTGGCTTCGAAGTTATGTGTAATTGCATTTCTTCAAATCCGTGGCTTCAGACTACAACTTGTTGATGACCGCGAGTACTTTAAAGATTAAAAGAGCACTTCTGAGATGAAAACAGGGGCTACGTTTAAATTCCCAAGAGTTTGAGGGTGAGATCTAATTTCGCAACTTTTGATTTTGTGAACATCCTCCTAAAAATAATATATTTTGTGGAAGTTTCCGTGTATATATATACCTGATCATTTTTTGGATTGATTGGACCGATACTTGGTGTAAATTAATAAACATATTGAAACAGTGGTTAAAAATAACAATTTGCGCATTTATTATAAAAAATAACGCATGACGCACGTTTCGGAGGAACTTCACCTTCTTCAGATTCTAATGGCAAACTAACTATGATTACAGACAATATGATAGATAAAAAGTTTTTCAAAAATGCGATTAACCAGGTGTACCCCCTTACCTACTAAAAATAATATCAAATATAACAGCCTCACTTTCATCGGAAATTCAAGTGAAAAACTTAAATCTCTCTTATCTAAGCACAATATTAACATTGCTTATCGCACCGGTAATAATTTAGAAAATCATATAAAAAATAATAAATCCAAAGTTCTTCTGCAATAAATCAATTGCCTTTCTTTTGCAAGAAGTGCTTACAATTTGGTGGTTTAGCTCTTCTACAATTGCGTTATGGCAATGTTCCCCTACATGCTTTGTAACAGTTATATTGTTCACTCCACCTATACTGAGCAAATAAGATCTACACTTTTTATTTATACACGTCCACCGCTTTTCACCACTTTTAAATTTTTTTTGAAAACTATCCATAATTGATCCATATTGCAGACTGCAGAGAAAACTTGTATTGACTATATGTAGAGTGGGAAAATAAGCAACTAAATGATAAATATTTTAAGCCATTTCAGGTATTCATATTACTACTATTTTTGGAAAAGCCTTTATTTCCTAATCACTTCATTCTACGAAAGATATTAAGCACACTCAGTATAGTAAAACTCTGGTTGGGAGGGAATGTACCTACCGATAAATGGGTATAAAATGTTTAATTTAATCTGCTACCTGCTAGAACAGAATATACCATCACCCAAAATTAAATTTGTTGCTCTTTGATTGTATACGAATTTAATTTATAACTTTATAAAGAAATAAAAATCTAACTTTTCACAGGTTGAAATAAAAATCTATTGAGTAAACGCGTTTCGTCATAACATTGACTTCATCTCGTACTAAACTATGGTACCTATTACAAAACAATCTATTTATACGAAAATTGAATATAACAGAGGGGTTCCTAGAGAAACTAAATAATAATAAGCAATTCATTCAGAGCTATTAGTAGGTACATTGGACAGATTAAGGAGAGGAGAAGGGGTTACTTCAATCTGGTCGTTAACTAAACTTCCGGAATTTTTATATTTATTTATGTATAGGGATTCCCAACAGTTGGTTTTATGGAGA
The DNA here is from genome assembly GCA_030704885.1 of Cynegetis impunctata. Classification (NCBI taxonomy): domain Eukaryota; kingdom Metazoa; phylum Arthropoda; class Insecta; order Coleoptera; family Coccinellidae; genus Cynegetis; species Cynegetis impunctata. The sequence goes on along the minus strand of JARQZK010005118.1, from coordinate 139,199 downwards.
CTATTTTCAAATTGTAATATATTATAATTGTGATTAAAGGTATGGTTTTCTTGAATAAGATGGCACGCATAATTATAGCCAGTTTTCTGCTTAATATAAGCTTTGATCGCGGTAAGGATCCTGAACCGATTCCGAACTGTTTTCGGACTGATCGCATGCGCAGTTTGAATTACGGCGTTCGCGGATCAAAAAATCCTGAATTTTTAGTTCCAGTTCTGCGTTCGCGGACAAAATAGAACCGATTCCGAATCAGTTCGGAACTGGTTCTAGCAGTCCTTGGGATCGAGGTAGGATTTTTAGTTCGAGTCTTGCGCATTCACGATTGTTTTGTTTTGACAGTTGAAAGTAAGGTTCAGTTTGTACTACCATTTGTATATTTCGTATTTTGATTTCGTCTGTGTTGGTATTTTCGAAGTTATACGTGAGAATATTTAATTTAATCGGTAAGTTATATAATTGTCCTTATCTTCAGTTCAATCTTATAATGAAATACACGTATTTTTCAGTAAAGATAACCGTAATGTCTGATCATTTTTATCTGTCGATGAAGACTTTGAAGATATCTTGGATATAGTTGAAATTCCAAAGAATGTTGATTACTTTGAGGAAACTGTTCCCCAATTTAATGAAGAACAATATGTGGTGTATTTAAGATTGAACCTACAAATTACACAAGAATTGGCAGAATGATTTCCATTTGCCGTACTTTTTTAATGAAATTTAAAGTATTAACACGAACATTATTCTAGGATCAAATGGTATGTGACCATAGGTGGAGAATTTGTGACATCTTTGTGTCCCCTTTATATGAAACTTCACCTGATAAATCCAATGATATAAATTATATCCTTGGTGACAGTGGGTATCCTTACTTGAGGCATTTGTTAACACCTTTTAGGGATAATGGACATCTGACTAGCCACCAAAATAACTTCAATTTATTACTATCTACAAACAGGTTCATTTTAGATTCAAAAATAAAATAGACTTTGTATATGCCATTCTCTGTCATCAAGGCTGATTTATCCAAACATAAATTAATATACTGGTATATATCAAATTTCAAGAAGTGATATTTTACATTTAATTTCTTTTTGTATATAAAGGTAATTATTGTTACACTTTTGATATGTGTTGATTGTTATATTTAGGTATTTATAAAGTGTTTATTAAAGGTTTATATATGATGTATATAATTGTTACTACATTATTATGAAAATAAATAGTATTCTTATTACTGTCGAGCATATTTATTCTTTCTGTTCATACTTATTGGAATTAAAGCTCTATAGAATGATTGTATTAACTTTTTACAAAAAGTAGTCTTATCACAAAGTCCAGACTATCAATTACGAGATCAAATATTCATGATAAAAATATAATTGATTCATTCACTTTGTCAATGCACCAAACTAACAAGTTTGAAGGAAGCTAGGCATATATATCGAACGAAACATTGAATGATTATCCAAGTGTTTTGCATATGAGTCTTACGAAATTCAAGCATAATGTTAGTAATCAATGACTTAATGGTATTAAGATCTCCTTGCAGAACTTCTTCCTTTTTTATAGATAAGTACATAAGAATTGCTGATATAAATCTTGTTTATTATTTTTATTAATTTTCTTCATAATGTACATATATATGCAATAAATATATGTTCCATTAAGTATTCTCTGAAGCAAGTTTCTTGTCTTATGAGCAGATTTGAATTTTGCTAGCAACATAGACGACATAGAGTAATCGTGAAAACTTCTGTGACTCGATATTTCCCTGAAACAGTTCTCAAATCGTTCGCGGATCAAAATAATTCGGAACCGGTTCCGAACCGGACATGCGTACTATGACAATCCCGAATTAGTTCTGAACCAGTTCGGAATCGGTTCAGGATCCTTACCGCGAACAAAGCTATAGCTACGTTGGTGTTCGTGTATTCGAGTTTTGAAATTTCTAATTGTACGTCCTATATAGAATTTTTCACAATCGTATAAGTCGAGCCCAAGTATGTTAAACTGTTAAATACTCTACTTTTCTCGGATATAAGTGGGTAAATTCCTGAAATTGCCATTTTGTATTTTTTCCTCTGAATGAGGCTGTCAATCATATTAGGTGAATAACCATTATTTACTGCCATTTGTTTAATTATATGCAGTTTCTTTCGAAAATTAGCTTCGGACAACAGAATTTTGAAAAGTCTATGAATCATACTATGATAAGCCGCTAATTTATGTGAAAAAGGGTGTAGTGATGTGTTATTAATTGTAATATCTGTATGAGATGGTTTATGAAAAATTGAAAATTCATGTTTGCTTTGTAATACCATAGTTTAGTACGAGATGAACTCAATGTTATGACGAAACGCGTTTACTCAATAGATTTTTAATTCAACCTGCGAAAAGTTAGTTTTTTATTTCTTTATAAAGTTATGAATATGAACTTTCACCAAGTAAATGCCAATTCCATTCAAATTTAATTTAATTGGTTGTACTATTCCAATTATTAAGCATAACATGTGCTTTTTCATACATCATACACCCTACAAGAACAACCATATCAGCGTCCTTTACAAATGTTACTTCAAGCAGTGGCGTAGATAGGGAGGGGATCAAGGGGATCAATCCCCCCCCTTGAGCCTACGAAAATTATAATCGAATTGAATAAGAGTCTTTGTTTCTACGTATTCAAGTATTCATGAAATTCACTAAACTCTAGCACCTGTTTCGATATTATGTATGTGCAATTATATAAAAATCATCTAGATATGTCTTTGTGACGGCTGTGCAATTGAGTATTGTATAAAAACAATCAGAAGCCACGAAAATTTACTCTGAAACCTTATAATTATAGCTCCAAGAACGAAAAAAAATCTCAGATCTATAGTGAATATTTATCACACTTACAATTTTCATGCTCAAGTGCCAAAAAATTGTATATAAACTATTGCAAAACTAATTGAAAAATCGCTATTATCGGCGGAATATTGCTCATTCAACGATTTGTGGCTCCGTAGTTCAGTGGTCAGTGCGTTGGGCTACTGAACAGATGGTCGCTGGATCGAATCACGGCCGGAACAACGAATTTATGCGGAGCCACCTCTCGGAAGGCAATGGCAAACCACCGAGCAGTATTCTGCCTAGTAAAGCCTCTCTGTAAAGACGTTCGGAACCGTCGTAAAACTGTAGGTCCCTTCTATTCGTGTATCGCTGTATCACGCACAGCACGAGTAGTTGTAGAGAGGTCGCCACGCCCTAAACCAGGTACGGCACCACAAGAAGAAGAAGAACGATTTAGTAACTCTCTGAATTTTTTCCATCCTCAATTTTAATATTTAATATGGGTAAATAATGTTTATCCTTTAATGGGCGTGACTTGCCCAAACCAAATAACCCATTTTCTGTCGTGTTTTTACCTCTCTGAGAAAATTATAAATATTGATTCTACAAATCCAGAAGTTCAGTCTTTCTTTTGGGAAATTTTCTCTTTTTTTCGAATCTTTCTTCAGATTTCAAAAATCTCAATTAATTTGTGACATATTGGAAAAAACCAAACCCCCTTTTTTTAATTATATTGTTTATAACTATCACAATTTTCACGCGCGAATTTTTATTTTTCTCAAAAAAACATCTACATGCCATTCCGAATCGAGTTACACCTTGCTCTTATTTTTTCGAGACTGCTGAAAAAAATTGAACAAAAAAGCACTCGTTGACTAGACTAAATATATTAGAAAGATTTTCGGTGTTTTTCAAGCATGATTTATAAGAAATTGACAGCTGATAAATTCATCAAAACTGATGAGCTTTATCAAAAATTTCTTACTGCCACACCTGTTGTTCTCGTTAGTTGAAAGCGTGGAAAAAATATTCAATTCGTAAGCCTAAAAATTCAATAAGAGAGCTGGATGGTTGCCTGGAATTTTTTTTTTTGAATATCATGTTGCTCAGAATATTAGCTACGCTGCCGGTATCAAAGCGAATAAAAACGATTCAAAGGAGCACGATAAAAGAAATGGACTTGCAATGACCCTTCTGAATGTATAAAATTCATTGCAAATTAAAAACTCATGTTTGTCCAATTTTTTGTTATTGAAAGGTTTGGCTGCTCTGGCAATTCGTCCTGATATTGGAATCACAGCTGACGAAGTCATAAATGGATTCTCAAAAAACGCCGATAACTAGATTTTCTGCTCTTATTTTCCCTAAAATATTTTCAATGATGTGTATATCCAATTAGATATAATTCAATTTTTCACTGATTTTCAATTAGTTTTTTCCAATTCAAATAATTTGAATTGAATTTTTTTGCAATTTAATTTAATTTTTCTGCTTATTTTGTATTACCTACATGAAAGATTATTTTTGTCAATAAAAATAGAACTTCAGGATTAAAACTTATGAAATTTTGCGCTAAGTCATATCCCCCCCTATCGCAAAAAGCTATCTACGCCACTGACTTCAAGTATAAGTCGTTTACTTCGTTCATTAGCATTACATTTAGAAACGTCAGCATGAAACGTCAAATTCCGAACCAATGATTTCGACCTGTATTATATGCAGTTGCTAATGAAAAAATATCATAATCTAACTACAGCAGCGATGAAGGCTTTTATGAAATACCATTTAAAATATTTATAAACTACCACGCAAGAAGAAAAAAAAGCAATTAGGGACTTGCACATCAACAAACAATTGATAATTTACTTCTGGGGAAACGGTGTAGAACAAGTTCAAAATGAATGAGTTCCACGATTTTTCCAAGCATTAAATTACTCTATAAAAAATCGAATAAAAAGGTAATAAACATTCATTTCCTACGATGGCTTGCATATGTACCTTCAGGGAGCGAGTTGATGCAGGTCAGGAATTGCCCATATTTGTGTAAATAAAGTAAAAGCTTTGATTCAGTTTTGAAATTTTCAACGCTACTCCCACTTAGTTATCAGAATGAAACACAATTATGTCTTTTCAATTCATGTAAATTACTGAATATTTTCAAAAGTAGTGGAAATGATTAATTATTTACATAAAGTGAACAAGGAAAATTCTTTAATAATTTAAAAAATTATCGAACAACTTTCCAAGGAAGCTGGTTATACGTATTCAGCAACGCAAAATCTGCATTCACAATGGAACGGTGAATTATAGAAATTGTCAAGTCACCCCGACTCAAAATCTGCATACAGCTGTTTCGATCTTATTAAATGTCATCAGTGCAGCTTATTTGACTCGGAGTGAATTAACAAATCTCTAATTGTTCCCCAATACAAATCGTGGTTAGTAACACTGGCTGGATAACAATCCAGAGCGCCATCCCACCAAAGATATTGGGAAACAACAATTCACCGCTTAGACTGAAAATGCAGAAATTCGTCGCTTAAACATTCGACCATGGTCGACTAGTATGTTTTTCATGATTTGATTGTTGTATTTTGCGTATTAAGCGACTAGAATATTCGGAGCGCGCTCTCGTGAGTATATCCAAAGGTTTTAAATCACTATGTTAGTGTGCCTTGGAATCATATACACCACTGTTGTAGAGTAGATATCTTCATATCAGAAGGTACGTGTTTAAGCGACGAATTTCTGCATTTTCAGTCTAAGCGGTGAATTGTTGTTTCCCAATATCTTTGGTGGGATGGCGCTCTGGATTGTTATCCAGCCAGTGTTGCTGACCACGATTTGTACTGGGGAACAATTAGAGATTTGTTAATTCACTCCGAGTCAAATAAGCTGCACTGATGAGATCTAATAAGATCGAAACAGCTGTATGCAGATTTTGAGTCGGGGTGACTTGACAATTTCTATAATTCACCGTTCAATTGTGAATGCAGATTTTGCGTTGCTGAATACGTATAACCAGCTTCCTTGGAAAGTTGTTTGATAATTTTTTAAATTATTAAAGAATTTTCCTTGTTCACTTTATGTAATGTATGAAATTGACCATGGTCGACTAGTATGTTTTTCATGATTTGATTAATTATTTTCTTTCTTGAATTGAATTGACATTTACTTGGTGAAAGTTCATATTAATAACTTCATAAAGAAACAAAAAACTAACTTTTCACAGGTTTAAATGAAATTTAATGAATAAACGCGTTTCGTCAACAGTACGAGATGAAGTCAATGTTATGACGAAACGCGTTTACCTATTAAATTTTATTTAAACCTGTGAAAAGTTAGTTTTTTGTTTCTTTATGAAGTTATTTTCTTCGTCCCATTTTTCGAACTTTTTAGAATTCACATTGAATTTACATGGCAACACGTTTTGTTGTCATAACAATATATTCTTTGAAAATATATTCAGCATTAATAATGATGCAAACAAACCACAGCATAGCTTATCTGAAAGTCCGATTTGAAGTGTAGAAACTAAATTCTACTTTATTTGTAACATACAGGATGTTGCAGATAGAACTTTACACCTGAATATTTCATGTAGTATAAATTTTGTGAAAAAAATTAAAAATTGGTAAACTTTTTTATTTATTTTGTAGATCCTGCTATTAACTTCGATATTTCATTATGACTATGGGCATGTGATACATTGTTCAAAAGCTATTTTGACACTGACACTACATTCGTACATCAAAATTGTAATACTACACGTTTTCAGGAAAATTGAACATGTTTTCTTCTAATGAGTAGCATTTATCAACAACTAACAAGATTTCTCTTCAAAAAAATATTATCATTGAACAATAAAAAACACAACGTATTGCGGAGGAATATTGATTACCTATAAACCATTTTGAAAATGTAAGGAGATGTTTGGTAGACAAGCTCTCCATTTGCCAGGAATTATTGGGTGTATTCATTTTTGATTGAAGTGAATGATTTTAAATTTAAAAATACAAAACTCGAAGAATTCATGTTTTTCTTGTTTTTGTTTTTTTTAAGAATTTTGCCTTATAATGTATTTAAAATTTCAAATTTGATACCTAGATTTACGAAGGGGCGTCAAATACAAAACCAGTGATAATGTTATGTCTTTCCCTCAAATTAAAAATCGAATTTTTCCATTACTTCATGTTAAACGAAATATTCATTTGAAAATTTTTATCTGGCTGACCCTGTATGGTTTCCATGTATATATGTGGATATAAATCATTCAAAATAGTTTGAAAAAATAAATATTTTTTGCTCCCTTATTTAAAAGGCTTTGAGGTAGAATTCATTTATTTTTTCGCTCCGATTTCACATCCCCACCTCCAGATATGTGCTCCCATATCTGACCCACCGGAGGGTTGCCATTTAAAATCTTTGTTCTATTTTATACAAATAAATTTGCCTCGATACAAGATGTGACTGAATAATTCTGTGTACAAATTTTCATTATTAAATAGGAACTTTCTATTATAAACTTATAGTCTGCTAATGAAATGAATTGCTAATGAATGCATTCTAAACATTTGTTGACAAAATAGACTAAGATTTATTAAAAACCATTGAGTGTATTAAATTTGTAAGAATATATATTTATAACTCAGTCTTGTTAAACTAAGCATCGAAATAGAAATACAAACTAAATGTGCTTTGGAAAAATATCATGAACGTGTTGCTTCCTTCATTTTAGGCATCAATATCAAAGAGATCATCTGCGTGAGTAAGTTGGGGGGAAATTGAAGAGAAGAAAGTAAACAATCAAATAATTCAACCTAAAAGAAACATTAATCTTCTAGGCAATCAACTCCAATCTGACTTAGCACAAATTTGTGTCAGCTGAAGCCTGATCATTGTAATAGAAAAACGTCTAATACTGTGGACGGCACAGGTCTGGCCTTTTCTAAGGAAAAACTTACATCTCTCTTCATTCATATATCCAATTCATGTACCTAGCGGATAAACTAGAGACGTTATAGCTAAATAGTGATATTCGTCTGAAAATCATATATAAACTGAAGATAATCGTTGATATAAAATAAAAAGTTTGGAGCATTTGTAACCTCAAAATATTAACGTTAGTATTATGAGAATAAAAATCATAACATATTAAAACAATGGTTAAAAATAACAATTTACACATTTATTATAAGAAATAACGCATGACGCACGTTTCGGTGGAACTTCACCTTCTTCAGATGCTAATGGATTAGCATCTGAAGAAGGTGAAGTTCCACCGAAACGTGCGTCATGCGTTATTTCTTATAATAAATGTGTAAATTGTTATTTTTAACCATTGTTTTAATATGTTTATTAATTTACACCAAGTATCGGCCCAATCAATCCAAAAAATCATAACACCTGAACATAAATTTGATGAGAAAGTTCCAGGGAAGTGGATAAAATTTTTGCTCATAATCAATTTTCAAATTCGAATTCTATTACTTATACAATTCGAATCCAAAAATGATAATATATGTTCAAAGAAAAGCATTTTCTTCAACGCTAGGGAAAAGCGATAGCTTCTCAAGAGCCTCAAAATAATTTCAATAAATGGTGGTTTATGCTGGATTTGAACTGCTGCAAGTAGTAGCCAACCAGAATTACTGAGGGTAGACCGTTACATAGATGCGGTTCGCTTCTGTTCTGGTGGTTAAGATGCACACTTGTATACCTTGCTTGACGAGTCAATTGCGCCCCTGGTGGAAAAGCAAATTTATATATATATATATATATATATATATATATATATATATATATATATATATATATATATATATATATATATATATTTATAAAATATGTGATATATTAATATCTGTGAAAGACACATACGTCGGCAACATTCCTCCGATGTTCGAGTGCATGAAGGTGAGCAGTTAGCAGACTGGTCGTCTATTAACCTCATTACCTTCTTTGAATTGAGTTGCAAGGGGTTTAGGACGAACTGGATCCGTATACATCAGTAATAACTGCTTTGACGTCAACAGATTATTAGCTCGAAATAGATTAAACATAGCTTCAGTGCAACTGACTTGGCAATGGTGAAGAAGTAATCTTGTCAGGTGAAATAGAAGTTATTCCCTATATCTAAAATATGACGATTATTAATATGTTTAGGAAAAAGTGTCGGTGACAGGATAGACCCTTGAGGCATACTCGCGCACAGTATGCAGGTTCGAGTTTGCAGTTATTGGGGAAGACCGTCAGATTCAAGATTCAATAACAGCAGTGCTTTGTGCGAAACGAAATCGAAGGCCTAAAATATATGTAGGGTAACTGCTGATGAGTCTTCACGATTTTCAATAACGCTCGTCCACAGATTTGTAATATATCTGAGTTAACAGTGTAACCACATCTTCGAAAGGAGCATTTGAAATAATTCTCAAATACTATGCAATATGCATTGCTTTACAGTTGGTAATATATAATCATTTATGACAATTATATACCTGAGTGGATCATATGTTTCTCCAGAGAACATTGTTCGAGGGAACTAATATATGAAATACAACGTGGACACTGATGACTAACATCGTCTAATTGACAACTTGTTAACATGTCACTAGTGCCTGCTATGATCGTGCAAGAGTAAGCTCTATTATTCGAGTCGCCTAGGCACCTTGCTATTAAATTTCTACTCTAGAGTAAAGTACTGATCTTAGTAAATGTGAAAAAGGTTTCAATGATAAATGCAAGATAAAGATAAAATCTATCTTGCGATAGGAAAATGTGAAATTCCTATAAAAAATCCGGCGTAAATTATTTTACACCAAATACAAAATATCCTACAGGTGGTTTCTCTTTTGATTGTATTTCAGGCAATCTGAGAGTACCTTGACAAATGTCAGTAATAAGAAGCTGAAATCGGTTTAAAATTGTTCAGACTTCAGTCCTCTCTTACATTGCTTATTAAAATTTCTCGAAAAAAATTTGGAATTCTTAGGAAATGCTCGAAAATACTCCAGAATTCCTAATTTTCGTGAATTAATGCCAAAAATCGGCAAGAATCAACCGGCAGAAACTCAAGTTAATGTCAAATCAGTGACGAGTTATTACTAACTTATAGAGGAAGCTTTATTGAAGCTAAATGAGGATCTGGAAGCAGTTACAATTTACCTCCAGAGTAATGTTCTAAAATTGAACACGAAAAAAACTAAAGCAATGTTGATTGGCAAAGAAAAATTTTGGAGACAACTGAATAGTAACCGAGATTACAAAATAATTGTGGTAAATGAAATTGTGGAAATAGTTGAAGACATTAAATACTTAGGCATAAATATAGATCGTAAGCTCAACTTTAAAAAACATATACAAAATGTAATTCTGCAAATTTCCTATAAAACTAACGTTTTGGCCAGAAATATTAGTGATGTGGATGAAAAGTCAAGAATAATTCTCTATAATGCTTTGATTCTTCCACATTTACAATACTGTTCTAGTTTGCTGTATTTTTCTTCAAAGAATAACCTAAGACAATTGCAAATCTTGGAAAACAGAAGCATGCGCAGTATATTAAAAGCTAACAAATACACACCCATCAAACACTTACTGAAAGTACTAGACTGGTTGAATATAGAAAAACTTCTAAAGTACCAAGTTTTGAAATATTTAAAAAAAGTGCAGTTGGGATTCGTTTCTGATGACATGGGAAAATTGGTCAGTCAGAATTGAGAGGTACACAGTCATGAAACAAGAACAAACAAAGACTTTCATATGAGAAACCATGGAACAAAAAGTTATAACTCTATCTTTGGTTTGGGTATTTCACAGTTCAATTCACTACCTGCCAACTTGAAATTGACCACTTCGCTAGTATGGTTCAAGAGAAAACTGAAAGCAATCCTCCAACAAAATCGATAAAGAATGAGAATATTGAATCGATCAAGAATGAGAATATTAAATAGTGTAATTTATGTAAATATGTATTTTTTTTTGTAGTAGCCTTAGTGCTAATTAAACTCTTACTTACTTACTTACTAACTTTCGGAACGGGTCCTTGCGCAAAGTTCGCTCCCTCTCCCCCTGACTGCATCACATTCCCGACTGGGAACATGTACATAAATCTTCCCATACTCCTACAATCAAGTAATACACCTTTCCGCAATTTTTGCATAAACACTTACAGTAGTCTAGTAGCCTAATTTGAAATGAGAAATAATGAAGTTTTTGTCGAAGAACCTGGCTCCGGCTCTGAATCATTATACATGTGTTCTTGTATTTATTTCGAACACAAACACAAGGTGCATACAACGCCCGCATCCTGTGTCGTATTGAGCGACGAAATCTTCACTCTTCAGTCTTGACCCAGTTTTTTGTCTTCGCTCTTCGAGCACCACTTTTATTCACATCCCATAATTAATTGCAAATATTCACATAAGCTCCTCATTTACATTTGCTTGAAGTTCGCTTGAAAAATGAAGTAATGTTTTGTCGGTTAGTGAAGATTTCCACTATGATAATATGTATCAGCCGGTAATTTATTGCATACTAATATTTATTAATACTTCACCATCAACAGGCTCGAAAATTTAATATTTTCGGTTCCTTAATCCTCTTCGTTTATATTGATCAAGTAAGTGAGAAACTAATTCAAGTATAGTTTATTCAAATATTAAATTGATTAATTGTCTACTCAATTATAGTTCATCATAATATAAAAATAATAAAAAGTTGAATATACTATCATAAAATTATACATTAATTGTAAATTAATTGGCAGGAGACATACGTCTATCTTCAGTGTATATTTAATCTGAATAAAATTGGAATGAATACAAAAAAACGAGTGAGGAGCAGAGCTCCGTCACTAGGGTTTT
>JARQZK010005118.1:115000-125000 GCA_030704885.1 Cynegetis impunctata | reverse complement strand
CGTTGACATAATAACACAGAGCCTTCTTTAGAACAGCCCAGTACTTTTGACTGCATCCTCACGATTTATCTACTTTTTTTATATATATATATATATATATATATATATATATTCAATATATATATATATATATTTATATATATATATATATATATATATATATATATATATATATATATATATATTTATATATTATATATATATATATATTTATTTATATATATATATATTTATATATATTTTTTATATATATATATATATATATATATATATATATATATATATATATATATATAATTTGAATGTTGAAATCTCTAATTTTGTTAATAAAATAAATTAAACATATTGAAAACTTTGTTTCCTTCAATTATTCATTCAATTCCCTGATTATCAATAAACTGCTATTATACTAATATCTCTATATTTATATAAAATATCTTACTAAAATTTACAAAAACCTGGTACTTACTTACGCTACCCTTATCTGATATTGAATCATTTTCACATTCATTCTTTATTAATACAATATAACTACAATATACATATACAAATTCTGCTTTTGTATCAGTAAGACTGTCAGTCGTCTCGCAGAATGTTTTAGGCCCATCTTTCGTTCGTTAATCGCCTGTATTGTAACGTTCGATAGGGAATTCTGTCCTAAAAATAAATTTCATCAGTCCGAAGTGAATAAACTGATCTGTTCCGAGTATAATGTTAATTATATAGATCAATGAAGCATCAAGTCCTTGAAATTGAATTACCTAAAAAATTCTTAAAGCATTATCTGGTAATCTATCAAGCAACCTTTTGAATCTTCAGGAAGACGTATCTGCCTATCTATCATCCCTATTTAGAATAAGTGATAATCCCCGTCAACCCCCCTACATACCAAAGTAGACCTTTATTAGTCGTATTTTCCCGAAAATAATGGACTATTGCATCCGCATATTCAAGAAAACGATTTTCCAAATTTGTGTGATTATATATATACAGGGTAGCGAGAAAGTCTGGCAACCAGCTATTTTCTCTGAAACTATCAAAGTTATAATTATCAAATTCTGGGGTTATTAACGCGATTGCATTTTGCGTTTTTTATAGGATCCGTCAAAGATTAGTGACGTCACCATTCAGTGTACCACCGCCATCTTGAATTTTTTTAAATGGCAACGTAGGTCGAGTGATATATCGTGGAAAAGCTTATTTCTTCCTCTTTTCAAAAATACTAAATAAGTACAACATTACCTAAAAAATACAAGAAAAAAGTGTAGAAAACTTAAAAAATTCAATTTTTCAACACATATCATATTACAAAAGAATAAACTAGAATAATAACACATAATCAACAGTCTCTTTATAACAAGTGCTGAAAGTGTTGGCCACCTCTTTCTTGGCAATAATACAATCTGTCTTGGAAGCATCGAACGGAATTGTTGATAATTTCTGGAGAAATTCCTTGCATTTCAAGACGTATGCGATCTTTCAAATCGTTTATGTTTGTTGGTCTGTTAACATACACGCGGTCCTTCAGGTATCCCCATAAGAAGAAATCAAGTGGCCTCAAATCGGGAGATCTTGCTGGCCACTCAATTATACCTCTTCGACCAATCCATCTCTGAGGGAAAGTTATATCCAAACATTGCCTAACGTTTTTATGAAAGTGCGCAGGTGCACCATCCTGTTGGAAATATACATTCATATTTGGAAATAGAGCAGTAATTTCAGGTATAATTTGATTCAGTAGAAGATCAAGATATTTTTCTCCAGTAAGGGCGCCGTCGATAAAAAATGGACCAATGATATGGTTTTTCACCAAACCAGCCCATACATTAACTTTTTGTGGGTATTGTGTATGGGCCTCATCCATCCATTGGGGATTATAATCTGACCAATACCGGCAATTATGTCGATTAATAGTGCCGTTTAGACAAAATGTAGCTCCATCACTGAATACAAGTGAATTTAAGAAATTATGTTGATCACCAATTTTCTCTAGAACCGTTTCACAAAACTTTAATCTTCGATCAAAATCATCCTCAGCTAATTCTTGGTGGTTTTTAATTTAGTATGGATGGAACTTATTTTGATGCAAAATTGTTTGTACCGACTTCCTGCTTATATCATGATTTCTTGCCAATTCATACGTAGATGTTTGATGATTTTGTTGAACATCTACTAGAACGTCTAAAGTCTTATCTTCATTAGTTGCAGTTTTTGGTCTGCCAGACCTTGGGCGATCCTGTACGCTACCGGTTTCATTGAATTTATGTAATATTCTGGCAACTGTTGATTTACTTATGGGGGCATGTTGAGGATTCAAATCATTGAACAAGTGACTTACTTCTTCATATGTAGGTTTTTTATCGCCATATCCAATTAACATTAGTATCTGGATCCTTTCTTTTTCTGATAGTAGACCATTCTTAATTTACTTCTCACAAATACAACTCAAACACTGCATTTATCAAATACCAAGATTAAATCAATTTACTATTTGAAAATATGATTCAAACACTGCAGTTATCAAATGAAAGGACTCTGACATTTGACAGGTGATTTTTGACATATTTTTTCATTGCTTACTACTGTTTTTTTATCAACCGTATACCAGTGACGTATCAGCAATCTTCCAAAATATAGAAAAATTAACACACATATCTGCAATGTTATAGGACCCTTTCTCAATAATCTGGTACTTGTTCTATATTTTTGGAAAAAAGAAAAAATAAGCTTTTCTACGATATATCACTCGACCTACGTTGCCATTTGAAAAAATCTAAGATGGCGGCGGTACACTGAACGGTGACAGGTCCTCTCAATAACGCAGAATATATTCCCGTTAATAACCCTAAAATTTGAAAATTATAACTCTGATCGATTTAAAGAAAATCGCTTGTTGCCGGAGTTTCTCGCTACCCTGTATATATATATATATATATATATATATATATATATATAAACGTATATATATATATATAAACGTATATATATATATATAAACGTATATATATATATATATATATATAAACATATATGAATTCAATGAATAAAACTTTTGTCTTCAAATTCCCAAAATTATACTAAGCAATGTACAACCGGTTACGTTGTTTCAGAACATCTTCAGGTACAATATAATTTCTAAACTATTGAGAGATAGTCTAAAATACAAAGAATTTCAATTAAAAATTGTAATTCAGTTAACATTGGTTAGGACGAACGACGAAACAAATTGAAAATTTAATTTTTTTTTCTCTTATATTACCAGAAACAAATTACACATTTCTCGTATTTGAGTGAAAAATTTTTTTAAATTTGTTTCGTCTTTCGTCCTTACCAATTTTGACGGAATAACAATTTTTAATGGAAATTCTTTATATTTTAGACTCTCATTAGTTTAGAAATTGTTTTAATTTAAAGACAAAAGTTTCATTTATTAAATTCATATTATTACCCAAATGAAGAAGAATCTACAATCATTATAAACATATATATATATATATATATATATATATATATATATATATATATATATATATATATATATATATATATATTCACGAGAAATGTGTAATTTGTTTCTGGTAATATAAGAGAAAAAAAAATTAAATTTTTAATTTTTTTCGTCGTTCGTCCTTACCAATGTTAACTGAATTACAATTTTTAATTGAAATTCTTTGTATTTTAGACTATCTCTCAATAGTTTAGAAATTATATTGTACCTGAAGATGTTCTGAAACAACGTAACCGGTTGTACATTGCTTAGTATAATTTTGGGAATTTGAAGACAAAAGTTTTATTCATTGAATTCATATATGTTTATATATATATATATATATATATATATATATATATATATATATATATATATATATTTATTTATATATATATATATATGTATATATTTATATATATATATATATATATATATATATATATATATATATATATATATATATATATATATATACTAATGCAAAAATAGGTAAGGAGGATATGTACAAACCAATAATTGGAAACTATAGCAAACACAAAGAGACAAATGATAATGGGAAAAGACTGATAAACTTTGCAGCGGAGATGGGACTAGTCGTTGCTAGTACAAAATTCGAACATAAAGAAATTCATAAGGGAACATGGTTAGCGCCAAACGGTAAGTACACTAACCAAATTGATCATTTTCTGGTGCAAAACCAGTCAATGAAAATGATAAAGAATGTTCGTAGCTATAGAGGAGCAGATGTAGATAGTGATCATTTGTTAGTTTTAGCAAAGATAACGCAAAGCCAACTAATAAGTAAGAAACGAAAAAGCATACATAGCAATAAGTTACAAGTAGGAATCCTCATAGAAAATGAAACAAGCAAAGAAAGATATGCAGAGGAAATAAGTAGAAATCTAACACAAGAACAGAAGCAGAACATAAACGATGAATGGAAACAAATCGAGGACACTATAAGGAATGTAGCACACAAAATAATCCCACGAAGAACGAAAACAAGAAAGAGCGATTGGTTCGATGAAGAATGTAAGGAAGAAATGGAAAAGAGAAAACAATCAAAACAGAAAATGTTACAAACGGGTGAAGATAAAGACAAAAGACAGTACGAAGAGCAAAGAAGAGTAACAAAAAGGATATGTAGAGCAAAAAAAAGACAGTACATGGAAAACATAATAAAAAGTATAGAAGAAAGATATACGAACAAGGAAATGAAGAATTTTTATCAAGAAGTCAAGAAAAATAAAGAGAAAGGACAACATCGACTTATATATGTTAAAAACAAACAAGGTGATATGATAACTGATGAAGAAGGAACGCTTCAAAGATGGAAAGAGTACTTTGAAGAAACACTGAATACAGAAGATGAGAGAGAGCAGACAGAGGACATAGCAATTATAACTAGACCAAACGAAGAAAGAATGAAGCCACTAACGATAGATGAGGTTGCTGAGATGATCCAAAAACAAAAAAACGGCAAGTCCCCCGGGGAAAACGAAATAAGGCCGGAACTTATAAAATATGGAGGTGACGCACTAGTGAAAAAAATTTACGAGTTGATGGAAAAAATATGGGAACAAGAGATAATGACAGAATCGTGGGAAACTGCGGTACTGGTACCAATCTACAAGAAGGGGAAAAAAGACGAATGTACTAATTATAGAGGGATTGCATTATTGGATACTGTGTACAAAATAATGGCAAAGTGTATAGAACTGAGGCTGAAAGAATACGGAGAAAATCTCTTCGGAGATTACCAATCTGGCTTTAGAGTGGGAAGATCAGTGATGGACCATATATTCACTTTGAAACAGACGCAAAGAATGGGATACGAATATTAGATACCAATATATGCCATTTTTATTGATTTCAAAAAAGCTTACGATACTGTTGAAAGAGGGGAAGCTTTACAATATCATGAATGACCTCAATATACCTAAAAAACTAATAAACACCAAGATGACATTCGAGAATACACGAACGAAAATAAAAATCAACCAAAAAACCTCAGACAGCTTTGAGACAAATACCGGACTAAAACAAGGGGATCCACTGTCCACTACGCTGTTCAATATAGTACTGGAATGGATAATAAGAAGAAGCGGAATAAACAGGAGTGGGACACTGAAAACAAAAACAGTACAGCTGCTAGCGTATGCAGATGATGTCGTATTACTTTCAACTTCAGTGGGTGAACTAAAGAGTGCTTGCATAGCTTTAATAGAAGCAGCAGAGGTAGTGAACTTGAGAGTTAACAAAGAAAAATCAAAATATATGAAAATGACAACACCACAGAGGAAAGGAACAATGAAAAATCTAGTAGTACAGCTGAAAGGACAGAGGACAGTGGTTTTTGAGCAGGTTCAAAGTTATGTCTATTTGGGTGTAGTTATCGTTGATGACGGCGATGAGGAGAGGAATATAGAGGCGAGATTAATGAAAGGAAGTAAACAAGCGGGAACACTAAATAAAATAATAAGATCAAATAATATATCAAGGAAAACAAAGTTACAACTTTATAAAACAGTAATAAGACCGACGGCTCTCTACGGAAGTGAAACATGGATATTGAATAAGAGAGAAGAAACTAAAATAGACATATGGGAGAGAAAAATTCTCAGGAGGATATAATGAGGGAAAAAGGGGGAAGGAGTGTGGATCAGAGGAACGGACCAGGAAATAAAGAATCTGTTTGGAGAAGAAGAAATGAGCAAGAACATAAGATCGAGAAGACTAGGATGGCTAGGCCACATACAAAGGATGCCCGAGTCCAGAATGACAAGGAAAATGATGGATATAGACCTGGCAGGATCACGGAAAAGGGGGAGACCGAAGAAGAGATGGTATACTGAGGCTCAAGGAGATCTAGGGAAGAGAGGAATTCAGGACTGGAAGACAAAAGCAAAGGACAGGAAGGCGTGGAAGAACATCATCGCCAAGCTATGGGCCTAAAGGGCCTGTGTGTAGCACATTATATATATATATATATATATATATATATATATATATATATATAAATATATATATATATATATATAGATATATATATATATATATATATATATATATATATATATAATCACACAAATTTGGAAAATCGTTTTCTTGAATATGCGGATGCAATAGTCCATTATTTTCGGGAAAATACGACTAATAAATGTCTACTTGGGTATGTAGGGGGGTTAATTGACGGGGATTATCACTTACTCTAAATAGGGATGATGGATAGGCAGATACGTCTTTCTGAAGATTCAAAAGGTTGCTTGATAGATTACCAGATAATGCTTTAAGAATTTTTTAGGTAATTCAATTTCAAGGACTTTACGCTTCATTGATCTATATAATTAACATTATACTCGGAACAGATCAGTTTATTCACTTCGGACTGATGAAATTTATTTTCAGGACAGAATTCCTTATCGAACGTTACAATACTGGCAATAAACGAACGAAATATAGGCCTAAAACTGTCTGCGAGACGACTGACAGGCTTACTGATACAACAGCAGAATTTGTATATGTATATTGTAGTTATATTGTATTAATAAAGAATGAATGTGAAAATCATTCAATATCAGATTAGGATAGCGTAAGTAAGTACCAGGTTTTTGTAAATTTTAGTAAGAGTTGATGGAATCCGTCGTTACTACGTGATAATTTAACATGATTAACAAAACTAAATTTGAATTTACTACGTTTATTATCACAAAATATTTTGAAAAATATAACACTGCGATTGCAATTTCGGTCACTAGACCAACATCGGGCAGATTGAGTTAAGAAGTTCTTAACTCAATCTGCCCGATGATGGTCTAGTGACCGAAATTGCAATCGCAGTGTTATATTTTTCAAAATATTTTGTGATAATAAACGTAGTAAATTCAAATTTAGTTTTGCTAATCATTTTAGTAAGATATTTTATATAAATATAGAGATATTAGTATAATAGCAGTTCATTGATAATCAGGGAATTGAATGAATAATTAAAGGAAACAAAGTTTTCAATATGTTAATTTTTTTCTATTAACAAAATTAGAGATTTCAACATTCAAATTTTTCTGATAAAACTCAGAGCCATTGTTACAATTCCTTTTCGATAAATTTTATTTAAGAATCGATAATGATGTTGCAAAATAAACAACAAGGCACAGTACCACTATCGCTGCAGTTATTAATTAAGAGACCTTACCGCGGATATTCGACTGAATAGCACGTAATTAATAACTGAAGACGGTCATAGTCGGAAAAAATGTAATGAAACATGGTTCGTATCTTCAATTTTTTTGAATCTCATGGACGCCAAATTAATTTCAATTGTTTGAAGGATTTGAGAAAGTCACGAATTTCGTATGAAACGTTAACTGTTCAATGAAGACTGTTATTTATGTTATATATATATATATATATATATATATATATATATATATATATCTATATATATATATATAATATATTATATATATATATATATATATATGTATATGTATATGTATATTATATATATAAATATATATATAAATATATATATATATTATATATTATAATATATATATATATATTTTATTCGAAATTGTTGTTGCCTGTGAACTATTTCTAATCTCTTGAAAATTATTAGCAATACAGGCTTGTTGAAACATCTTAAAAACTCGGTTTTATCAAAAAGTTTTGATTAAAGCCACGAATGTCGTGGATATATAGATTATATATATATATATATATATATATATATATATTATATATATATATATATATATATATATATATATATATATATATATATATATATATATATATATATGTATATATATATATATATATATATATATATATATTATGTATATATATATATTATATATTATATATATATATAATATATATATATATATATATATATATATATATATATATATAATTTGAATGGAATTGGCATTTACTTGGTGAAAGTTCATATTCATAACTTTATAAAGAAATAAAAAACTAACTTTTTCACAGGTTAAAAAATAAAAATCTATTGAGTAAACGCGTTTTCGTCATAACATTGACTTCATCCTCGTACGAGAGTACGAGATGAAGTCAATGTTATATATATATATATATATATATATATATATATATATATATATATATATATATATACAGGGTACTCCACCACATTCGCCTCGGTGTTTATACGAGAAATGAAAAGAGAGGGGAAAAAAAATTTGCACAGCCATATGTGGGTCCATGAGGAGCATATTCAAAAATCATTTTGAAATACACAGAGTGACCCAAAAGAAATGTAGGTACATATCAAAGTTATATTTTGTCTTATGGAACACCTTATATTATTTTATATTTTTAGATACCATAGGACAAATAAAGGTAAGTTACTTTCATATTTTCTATATCTAACACTGACCGTTTCTGAGAAATTTCGAGAAATCAAAAAAGACAGACCATAATTCAAAAATTGTTCACACCCTGTAACATGTAACGAGCTGCTCGTAACTGAATTTACTACTTAGCTGAAAGGTTAAGTTAACTACCACATAAAAGTTTCATTTAAATATTGTACAGAGTCGTGAAAAAATTTTTATCAGAGTTTGGGCACATTTTTTATAGAATGACTTCTTAAATTTAAATGGAACATCCTGTATTTGATGTTATATTTTGACGCAGAATTAGATTCCCTTTAAAACTATATCAGGGTTCCCTATACCTATCTCTTATGATTTTTACGCAAAAGACATTTTTATATTCAATTTATGAGTAATTTCTTTATCTTAAAAATGGAACATCCTGTATTGTAATGAAAAGCTGAATACATTTGTGAACTCATTTTATTGAAAAACTAACAAAAAATAAATGGTAAAAAAATAATTATTTTAACAAATGCTCAAAGAGGTGGTCATTATTCTAGATGCATAAGCGAACTCTTTCTTGAAATGAGTGCTGAACTCTTAATAACATGTTTTTCGGTATGGAACGAAACGCTCTTCTTAATCGAAATTTGAGTTTATACTTGTGCCTGCATTTTGCTTGACATACACCGTATTGGCAAAATTTATACTCGTGCTTTTAGCGAATCTACGTGTTCCTTGATAAAAAGATTTTGAGAATACTTTTTAATTACAATACAGGATGTTCCATTTCCAAGATAAAAAAAAAAAAGGAAACACACGTGTTTCATTCCTCCCTGAAGTATGTGTCAGGGAGGCGGGCAGCTTGAGTTTGGGATTAACTCCTTCAGCCAGATCAGAGGATACACTTGTATGTACAAGTGCATTAAGGATAGGTGAGACGGGATATTTATGGAACATAGGAAGTGTGGGTAGGGTTCAGAGGATTAATTCTGGCCCAGCATTCGCCTTATAAGTTTGCAAGCAGCGACTTACATTACCATGAGGAAACCTCTGAGAAAAACTCATGGCAGACCAGTCGGCCCCGGGGTTTGAACCCGAGACCTCCCAAATGCTAGCCAGCGTACCAAGATAAAGAAATTATTCATAAGTAGAATATAAAAACGTC
>JARQZK010005118.1:97500-107500 GCA_030704885.1 Cynegetis impunctata | reverse complement strand
TCAATATTATGTGAAGATTATGGTAGCTCGGTAGACCAGCGGTAAGGCGTACCGCTTGTAAGCCAAGGATGTGGGTTCGAGTCCCACCTTGCTCTTGGGTGTTGTGTATGTCCAGAATTTAGTGGTTCTATTTATAAAGATAAATTGTTGGGTAATGTACATCGTTTACAAGCCCATTGGCCGTTCGGAACCGACGTTAAACTGTAGGTCCCTCGAGTTAAAAAAAAATCATAAAACTTTACTGCTCTATAGTGAAGTGAGATGGTTGCCTCGTGGTAAAATTTTGACAAAGCTTATTGAACTAAGAACAGAATTATAAGCTTTTGTTACAGATATTTCTTTCAATTTAAAAGACCGTTTGTCCCATAAAAGCTGGTTATTTAAACTAGCATCTTTAGCAGACATGTTTGAAAAACTTAACGAATTAAACCTGTCACTACAAGCAAAAAAGAAATAAAATTTCAATGCTAACAACAAGATAACCGTCTTCGAAAGAAAATTAGATTTTTGGATTACTTGTTTTGGTAAGAGAGAAATAAAATGCTTTTCATTGCTAAATGAGTTCCTTAGTTACCTTAGTCTTAGTGATACAGAAGTACTTCAGAATAAAACATTTGTTGAATTCGTGCAATATTTCAATAATCTGCGAGTGACTTGAACCTCACTTTCCTTAAGAACAGAATAGAAAACTAAAAATAAACTCATGGGTTGGAAACCCTTTTTCATACAAATTGAAGAAGACTGAAAATATGCCAAACCAGATCTATGAATCATATTTAGAAATGTCATCGGACACACGCATGGAATCATTGTTCAAAAAAATTTCACCCGATGGTTTTTGAAACAGTGTTCGTGATGAATATCCACAACTGCCAAAAAAGGTTTGAATGTTTTTCTGTCGTTTCCAACAACGTACATGTGTGAAACAAGATTTTCAGCATTTAAAGCTACAAAAACAAAATACCGCATTAGACTGGATGCCGAACCAGACAAGAGAATTCAACTTTCTTCTGTCAAGCCTGACATTACGCAGTTGATGAGGAATGAAAAACTATTTCATTTCTCCCATTAGATGAACTTAATTATATCATTTGCTTACTAACTTACTACTTACTGTATGTAACTTTTTTTGTATGATTGATTTTTGATAAACAATACGCATATAACTGATTTTGCTTTTAGTTTATGCTAAGGGCTCCATTGAAAATTTAGTTATTTAAAAGGGTCCCGTCACCAAAAAAGTTTGAGAACCGCTGGTCTACTGCATGTTGGTATCAAGCTAGAATATGAAGCACTGCACACTGAAAACGTCTGCGACGCGACTGTTTACGAGTTGCGTTATTGATACGTTTCCACTGCGATAGCAAAACGGATATGTTTACCCATGTTTCCTATTTTCTTTTGTAGTTAACCGCTCAAAATGGAAACAGGTGACAAGTAGAAAAAGTCAACATTTGTTGCCGAAACATAGAGCGATTTTAAGAAATATTTAGGAACATTTTAAAACATTTACGGAAACAAGCAACAGCAACAGAAACGTTTCTTAATGTTGTTCTTCCGGTGGAACCGTAGCTTTATAGGCCATATAATATTTTGGATACTTGGAGTTCTTGCCATTATTGTATTGTGACTTTTTTTTTCTAGCAATAAGACAATAACACTTCATTTGCGATTGAAAACAGACTGTATCAAACATTTGAAATTTCTTCACTAAATTCCTGACTTTCTCAAAGATTTTGAAACATTGAAATTCATTTGACGTTTATGAATTTTAAAAAAGTTGAAGGATCAAAGTCAAAGTTGTAAACCGATTTCAACCACTTTTATTTTGAAGAGTCAAGTACTAAAAATTCTACCTTGGGACAAAATTTGAAATGTTTATTGCATTTTTCAGGGCATACTACGATATTTTTTCTTAGTCGAAATTCGGTTTTTTTCATTAGGGATCCTTTTATTGAAAAGATTACCACGCCACTGGATTCAACGTGCCCCTAAATAGGTATGACCAAAATTTCATGAAAAAATATTAATTCATAACAATGTTATGAGAACTCAAAATTCGAAAACTAACACTTAACAATCACAAAAAAACACCTAATATCAACAGATAGCTATGGAAATTTTTTTTTTATGATTTCAACAATAAAGCGTAAATATTTTCCCGGAAAATAACGTTTTCAAGCAAATCAACTAAAACGGAGGCCAAATAGATTTTTAGATTTAAATCTTAGTTGCCATGAAAATGATTAAGCGTAAGCGAGAAAATGGAAATTATTCTTGAAATCATTGAAAAAATATTTCTATGGCTATCTGTTGTAATTGGGTGTTTTTTGTGTGACTGTTAAGTGTGAGTATTCGAATTTTAAGATCATTCATAACTTTATTATGAATGAATATTTTTTTATGCAATTTTGGTCATACCTACTTAGGGACAAGCTGGATCCAGTGGCGTGGTAATTTTTTCAATAAAAAAATCGCTAATAAAAAATCCCTAATTTCGACTAAGAAAAATTATCATAGTATGCCCTGAAAATTGGATTGAACATTTCTTATTTTGTCCCAAGGTAGACCTTTTAGTACTCGACATTTCAAAAAAAACATGGTTGCAATCGGTTCACATCTTCAAATTTTACAAGGGTGTTTCCATTAAAAATGGGTCATATATATATATATATATATATATATATATATATATATATATATATATATATATATATATATATATATATATATATATATATATATATATATATATATACAGGGTGATTCATTAATATGTGTAAATATTCTAACAGGAAAATTTTGAGCTCAAATTATGAAGATCTAACTTAATTTGCTCATACAAATTATTTCTCCTTATGATTTACAGGGTGTTTTATTTAGATTATTGAAAATGAATTCTGTTCATTACTTGAATGCTGCTCTATATTTCTTTATGGTATTTGGCAGCAAGTTGAAGTATTCTGGGACACATCAAACAATAGTAAAGAAGACCTTCTCGCTGTCACCAGTGGCGTACGGCGGAGGCACGGGAAGAGTTCTTGTTTCCTAAATTCTACGCCACTGGCAGAATTGTCATTTTAGTATAATTTTTCGATTCTCCGATATTTTCTCTGTAAAAATGGCAATCTTGTGTCGTAACGCTAGAGCCACTATTTGTCGAGATATTTAACGTTGAACATATGGCTGCACAATTCTTTCATTTTTTAAGTACGAGTCTGTCGGTGTTTTTTGTCATACGATTGCATGTATTACGTAAAATAAACATTATTTAGTTTTTTTTAATTTATAATAATATTCAAAATAATAATTTAAAACAGAACAACTACAAAAATATCCAATACGATAAATACATGCCAGAAACTATGGCATCAAATTGTAAATTCCGCGAATTTTATTGCGAATCAGCCAACATATTTTTTAAAGTTAGAAGATCGTTCAGCGAAAGAATGGATTATCTCATTGAGGTTAACGGAGATCACATTGAACATTTGTTGTAAATTGTTTTTAAGTTTTGTTCATAAATTTGATATTCTTCCAAAAATTGTAAAGAAGATCTTGATAATTAATTATTTATTTTGACTTTCTTATGTAGCGCTGGATATTTTTGTAGTTGTTCTGTTTTAAATTGTTTGTTAATATTATTATAAATTGAAACAAAATACCTCATAATGATTATTTTAAGTAATACATCCAATCGTATGACGAAAAACACGGACATGACTCTTACATAAAAATCAAAAGAATTGTGCAGCCATATGTTGAACGTTAAATATCTCGAAAAATAGTGGCTCTGGCGTTACGAAACGAGAGTGCCTTATTTACAGAGAAAATATTGGAAAATCGAAAAATTATACTAAAACGACAATTCTGCCAGTGGGGTAGAATTTAAGAAACAAGAACTCTTCCCGTGCCTCTGTCGTACGCCACTGGTGACAGCGAGAAAGTCTTCTTTACTATAAGTTGATGTGTCCCAAACTATTTCAACTTACTGCCAAATATCATAAAGAAATATCAAGCAGCATTCGAGTAATGAACAAATTTCATTTTCAATAATCTAAACAAAACACCCTGTAAATCAGTAAGGAGAAATATTTTGTATAAGCAAATTGGGTTAGATCTTCATATTTTGAGCTCAAAATTTTCCTGTTAAAATATTTACACATATTAATGAATCACCCTGTATATATATATATATATATATATATATATATATATATATATATATATATATATATATATATATATATATATATATATATATATATATATATATATATATATACTTTATATTTATAATATATAAATATATATATATATATAAATAGATATATATATATTTAAATATATATATATATATATATATATATATATATATATATATATATATATATATATATATATATATATAGTTTTTTTTGTTGATTGGTCGTTTTTAGCAATAACTTTAATAAACATTAACCTTTCGTCACGAAATTCGTTACTTTCTCAAACATTCTTAAAGATTGAAATTAATTTGGTGACTATGAATTCAAAAAGAATTCAAATGTAGAAAAACAGAAAGCCATGTTTCATTACATTTCAACTTATTTGCCTACATTCTGAAACTGCCCCTTTGTAATTTAGTTTGCAGTCTTGGATATTGGAGGAATCAAGAGATATCGGTATACGTAAGTTGAAACAATAAGTGATATATATGGTAAGTTAATGCAAGTTTTTTTGTTTTCATAAATATATGCAGTAAACTCATAATTTTTCTTTTCAATTCTGAATACGCTTAGTCTGTCTACTTTTTCTTATATCCTATTAATCTTCTGAGAATTCACTAGGGCTGAACAATTATAAAAATATCATTTTCAAGCTACTCATTACGTACCAGCTGCAAGTGTAATCTTGATATTGAAGCAGTTCTACTCTATCTTACGCAAAGAAATATCATATGCATACGCAAAGTCACGGCTTAGTGCATCTAAAGTTTATGAGTGAAATAGATTTGAACAGTCTAACGTAGCGGCAGACCATAAAATAAATTATCTTGAAGAAATGTTTGGAATAACGCCGACGACTGTGTATGTATATTAGAAGACAGAGGCGGAACTCTTGGTTATTTAATTGAGACATCCAGGTTACTGTATCCGCTTAAGGGGTCATGTCACCGAAACATCCATTTAGTTCATCGATGATCTCCACAGTTAAAATCTTTGCAAGTTGTATATTTCGACAGTCTCATTATCCAAAGTTTACATTCATAATCTCTTATTTTTAAATTTCATTCCTCGTTGAGAGTACTGTGATAAGTAAGGCCTATTTGCTACCCCATTTAAAAACATTGTCTGAAATTTTTCATTGAACTTTAAATTGAAAGCGATTTATTTTCAAAAAATGGAATGACATTGACAGTGGTCAACTGATATTCACTTTCGGAAACTTTCAGTCGAATTGTCTTCGAAAATAATTTCATTTGAGGGTTTGTATTTGAAAAGATTGAATGAACATTGTGGATGTCTCTTCAAACAGAAATCCTTAAATCAAATAATTAAGAACCTGTTTTATACATTCATGGTTAAGGGTTTCTGTGGTTTCCTCAACCATCTATTATAAGCAGATCTGCGCGGGACTCTGTGTCTTATAGAATTCTATAAATCCCATAATTTCTATACCATAGGGGTCACCAAGCTAGTTAGTCGAGTACTTAGCGTACTAAGTATTTGTCTTTGCTAGTATTTGGGAGGGCTCGGGTTCAAACCCCGGGGCCGACTGGTCTGCCATGAGTTTTTTTCAGAGGTTTCCTCATGGTAATGTAAGTCACTGCTTGCAAGCTTATAAGGCGAATGCTGGGCCAATATTAATCCTCTGAACCCTACCCACACTTCCTAGGTTCCATAAATATCCCGTCTCACCTATCCTTATACACTTGTACATACAAGTGTATCCTCTAATCTGGCTGAAGGAGTTAATCCCAAACTCAAACTGCCCGCCTCCCTGACAAATACTTCAGGGAGGAATGAAACACGTGCGTTTCCTTTTCCTACCATAGGCACTCCGTGCACTCGTAAGATAGATTTCTAGCGAGGTTTACCTATAGACGTGTCGTATTCTATTTTGGCAAAAAATTAACAGTATCGTTGTTCTGTCATTTTTGAGTTTGTTTTGTTCATCAATTTGGTAAATTTGGTAGATAATTATTAAAAATTACAAATATGCACATTTGGGAATTATTGCTGGATGTATTTAACGAAAACCCATAATTAATAACCAAAAATTCAGTAGAGGGAAATGTTCTGTGGCAAACGGTTGCTCAAAAACTAAACAGTTTAGGTTTTGGTAGAAAATAAAGAAGGATGGAGGAAAATAAGTAATACTGTTGTATTATTACACAGATTACTATAAAAATTTTATATTATTTTATATTCAATTTGTGTAAAACTTTGTAAGTTTTACCAAATAAATACCTATTATCATCAGTTATCAAAGTAACTTTTATTATATTGTGTTTGAATTATAAATTAAAACAATGTATGTCTGAAATACTGATTGCGATGATTTGAAATTATTTATTAAACTATACAGTTAGCTGAATAATGTACCCTAATTGTAATGATTACCAAAGAAATAAACAAAACTATTGGAAAACCAAAATTTTTTCTCAGTTCGTCGGATTTAGAGAAAAGACTGCTAAAAATTACGGGGAAAAAATCTGTTGCGAGAAACGAGGCTGCACATCAATTGTATTTTCGATTTGAAAATCAGAAACGTAAAGGTATATCTAAAATTATCAAGAAAATGCACAGAAAATACGGAGACATGATTGATTATTTAAATGCTGTTTTTGTTGTGAATCGAATCAATCAAATATTGTACCTACAGGCAGTGACCGACCGACAAAGATTTTTAATTCAATTTAATTAAATTATTACAATTTATAAGATAATGAAATTCATTATTAATCCGAGATTATAATATTATTTGGAAGACATTTTGTACAATTAATCATGATTATAATCTTCAATTTTAATTAAATTAGCTTAGAACAATTGTAGATTGTTCATGGCCGAGCGGTATGATGGTTTATATGGTATTCATAAAGAAAACATTTTTAATTTTTTATATTTTGGATGATTCAACTGGCTCTGTTGTTTAACACAGTATCCTCAGTTACAAATATATTAAAAAACAAGGGAATGATTCAATCATTTGAACTTATCACTTAAAGTACATGATTACTTTATTATTTCGATGAGAACAATAGTATTGAATAGGAATATATAATATTAATATAATCAACAACATTTGAGAGCAATTAAATGAAAAATCGTTTGACAATAGTAACATTTATTTAAAATAAATAAAGAAATAGTAATGAAATTGTAATTATGGAGTTTTTTTAAAAGTTCTGGAAATAAAAATTTGATTCTTCATTATTTTTAATATATGTATGAAAATTATTTTGGTTGGTTTATGGTGACTAGGACATATATGTTTTCTATTCAATGTATCTTGAAAAAACTGCATCGTTAGTGGAATTGTATCTAGTTGTGGATTTTGATACTTTCTCATCTGAATGCGGAAGGAACTTGAATACACAGTAAGAATACTCTAGTATATACATAGACAGGGCCGCAGCCAGCACTGCTTTCTAGAGGGGGCTTAAATAAATATACGTGAAAAAAACACAGGAGTATACAGCTTTTTTTGTCTCCTTACTTAGAAGTGTATACTGGAAAATGAATATTCTTTAAAAATCATTTTGGAAAAATGAAAAAATTTATTTTAATAAAAAATGATAAATGTAAAATCTATCATAGAAAACTCGAAATGAATAAAACAAATAGAAATGAAAAATATTAAAAAAAAGAAAAATGTACTTTCATCATTAAATATGAACAAATAACTATATCTATGGAAGTTAATATCATAGAACCCCCACTTTTTGGACTAAAGTTACAGTCTACCAATTCATGTTTGAAGATTTAGCTTTATTTGCATTTACTCTTCTAAGCTTACCGTCATCCAATGCATTCGTCGAGAGGATATTTTCATTGATGAATATTGTTAAATGAAAAATTCGAAACAAAATGATACTAAAAATGTTAAATTCAGTTGTGTCAATTAGATCTTACTTTGCAATAAATGAGATTTGCTGTGAGGAATTTGAGCCTAGCAAAGCTATGTATGCAAAATATAATTCTGATATGTATCATTAGCAGAACCAATCCACAACTTCAACCACAGACAAAGATGGTAATGATGTTTTGTGAACAGTCTATATAAAAATAAAGATATTGATAACAGAATCGTGGTTTTGAATGTAATAGTAATTTAAGTGAAAAGTCCCGAAAATACCTATTAATGGTTTTTGGACGAGTAGGCAACATGTTGGGTGCATTATTTTTTCGTGCGGTTGCGAAAAAATCATGATTGCGATTTTGGGCGACGAATTGGTAGCAAAATACGTATGAAATAACTGCTAGAATAAGTGAATTTTATATGCAAAAATACTTGTTACCAATGTTTCCCCGTTTACATATCGCAATCATACGCTTGCGTTTTGGGCGACAAATCAGCGTCTAAAGTGCAACACGGCTCTGAAAAGTCTGGCAACCCTGCTAGTAGCCGTTCGTTTGTCGCTATTCTATTTTAGGATAAAAACGTCAACTTGTTTTGCTGGTTAAAAGATGCCGCAAATAAATAATTTTAAGTCAGTTTTACAATTAGGTAGATTTGTTTGTAACTAGGCTAGTTTTATGTTTCAACGCAGATGTAAACATTTTTGGTTAGTAATAATTCTAGTATCTTTTCTAGAGAGGGTTTAAGTAATTCCAGAGGGGGCTCAGCCCCCTCTGGCGCCCCCTTGGCTACGGCCCTGTACATAGACCATTGAAATAGAAGTTTTATGACGAAGTATGCATTTTGAACTTCTACTAAGTCACTCTAAGAGTTCATTATTAATTAATAAAATAGAAACAATAAGCATATACGAATACAGCGCGTGCAAAGCAAAGCTGTCGTCTCAGTTGTATAAGAAACTGTATTAGGCACATCTTTTATCCATCAAGTATCTGGAATTTATCGTTTGTTCCAAAAACAAAATAAATAAAAGATGGTCACGAAAATGATTCCGAATCCAGATAAAATCCAGGGCCGAAGCTTAAGTTGGAAAGTCCCCGGGGCAAAAGAGAATTTGGGGCCCCATATTGAAATCACTTGTAATGATAATATCGTATAAATATTGAGCAAGAACGACAGTTTTCTGATAATGACGATATTTATTGTTCACAACTTGTAGAAACAGTTATTATAATCTTCAGGAAATATCCTACATGTAGAATGTTTGCAAATTCTCTTATGACATCTTGTTACAAACGCAGAAAAACACTTTTTTCTAGATTCTATAGAAGAAAATTTGTTTATCACTTATTAAAGTGAATCTTGCGCGTTCTTTGATTTTCAATGGACAGTAACGCTAAATGACTAGTATATTTAGTCCAATTGAGGTGCGCAAGTAGTTTTTGATTAACTTCAATTTAGAGAAAGTCCGTTCAGCTTTCGCAGTAGTGATAGGGACAGTTAGCAACATCAGAAGTGCTGTGCACACATCTGGATAACTGGACGACAATGACGCATTTTGAATCATCAACTTAGACATTTTTCATTGATTTCGTTTGAAAATGTTGACCGTACAGAAAGCAACTGAGAGGAAAAGGAAGGTGACACATCATTCGAAAAGGTTTTGGAAAACAAATCAGCATCTTGCTCCAACTCGCTTTTGGATGAATTTGTAAGATACTGAGGTTGCAGGATTTTATAAGTTTTCAGAACATTTTTCATTCCAAAAAACCTAGATTCAAGTTGCGATAATATTGTATCTATCATCGGGTAGAAAACAATAACTCGAAGGCGCTGTTGAAGATTATTAAATCTCTCATCTTGCGACAACTCATCAAAGTGAGACTTTACCTTACGTGATCTTTAGTCAAGAAACTTTTTCTCAATTTTCTAC
>JARQZK010005118.1:52500-92500 GCA_030704885.1 Cynegetis impunctata | reverse complement strand
CGTGGCTTTATCAAAACTTTTGAAAAAATTAAAATTTCTTTGACATTTATTGATTTGAAAAATTTGAATAGAAACATACTACTATGTTTAACTAAAATTTTTTCGGTTGTGGCTGTTCTTTGTTACTTATTACGTGCTATTCAGTCCAATATTAACATTCAAATTTGTTATTATTAGATGGTAAGGGAAACCACAGAAACCTTTACCCACGTAATGTTCGAAATAGGTTCAAATTATTTTGATTTTGAAGAGTCAAAGAATAATAATAATAGGGTACTATTTATCTTTTTTTCAAAAATTTCTCATTGCGGCTGTGGCCGTCTTCAGTTACTAATTACGAGCTATTTAGTCCAATATCAACAGACAGGTCTGTTGATATTAGATGGGAAGGGAACCACATAAACCTTCACCCACGTAATGTACAAAATAGGTTTAAAATATTTGATTGTTGTCTTTGAAAAGTTTTGATAAAGCCACGAATGTCGTGGCGAAACGTCAACTTTTTAATAAAATCGAGTTTTTTAAGATTCAACAAGCCTGCTATTGCTAATAATTATCAAGAGATTATATATATATATATATAATATTATATATATATTTATATATATATATATATATATATAAATATATATATATATATATATATATATATATATATATATATATATATATATATATATATATATATATATATATATATATATATATATATATATATATATATATATTAATTTAATTAATATCTAATTAACTCCCTTTCCATTATTTAATTAATGTTTACTCATTTAGTTTCTCAAATTATTCAATTTTATTATTGAAAAAAAATCTTAATTGCTTACAATAATTAGCTTCATTTTATGTTTTCCAAAAATTAAATTAAAGTTTTTCATCAAATTTTATATTTTTTGGTTTGGTTAATAAAATTTCAATCTTTCGGTCTTTCGAAGTATTTCCCTCTATGGGTGGAGATGGTAAACTGGCGGTCAAACATCTTTTCTGTGCTCTCCATGTTGATAGTTACGATGTATCGGTCCGTGGCGTGTTTGACCTATTCTGTGTCTCTCACTCACTTTTTTAGTTTTTTAGTTTCTTTTTCCATGCGTTCGTTTAAGATACTGGCATAATGTATTTTGTTAAATGAAATTTTAATATAACTGTTTTGTTCTGCATTTAATTGTGCAATATTAGTGACGATGACATGTATAAGTTACTCTCACTGAATTGTTCTAGATATGTGCATTTTTATTGTTAACGTCTATATTACAAGATCTTTGCATACAACCTCATAGATACTGTAAGTTTGTTCTTGAATTCCACTACCTGTCCTGTTTCATCTTGTTAATAATATTGTAGCATTGCCTGATGATGACAATAAACAATGTCGAAATATTGGAAAAAGTGTTGTAAGAGTGTACTTCCTGCAAGCTGCGTACCCAACGAGTTTCTCCTAGCTTTATATATATATATATATATATATATATATATATATATATATATATATATATATATATATATATATATATATATATTTTTTAAATTTTTTTTTCTATTATTTTTTTTCTCAAGGATATGCTCGCTCCACCCTAGGGGAGCACGCCCCACAGGTTGAAAATCGCTGGTGTATAGCATTCTTCGTGTCCTAAGTTATTCATTCAACTATTTAGTAGGAAACACTACCTACATGAATACCACTCGAGCAATTGAAAATAATCGATTATACTGACCTCGTCACTCAACGTATTTTCGTTTCGCAAAATACGTCTCGTGGCTCGGAAGTATAATCGATTATTTTTGATGCTCTTGTGATATTATAACTTAGAATATTTGAACGATATGTTTAAAAATCTGTGATTTTAATTTTAATTTTATGATAAGTCAATAAAAATATGTAGGTATATATTATTTTTATTCATTTTGACTATCAAACTAACTTACAAAAAATGGAAAAAATATTTCAAAACTGTGCAGTATCACTTTTCTTTTAAGTTCATAACTGCTTTCTCCCATTAAACCCCTAATTTAGTCTCCCATTATATTTTAATTGTCTTGGCCTTGATAACGTTAGTCGAAGTTCATAATATCTTGATGAAAACGTTTTTAAAAAGTATTTACATGAGCATGCCGCATATGTACTCACAATAACATCCTGGTTTTGATATTTTTCAACATATCTTCAACTAGCTGTTGGTAGTTTTCAGCTTGTTACATTCTCAAAATCCAGAGAATACTGCTTTAAAACTGCTCCAACTCTCTTCCAACAGGTTTTTGAACCCTATTAAGCAAATTTGGAAATTTTTCGTCGGCAAAAATCCGTCTAATTTGTGGACTAATAAAAACTTCAACTTCAACCTTTGCTCCTGACAATGACAACAATTTTTTTTTAAATATTCAAAAGCAAACTTTATATGGAAAAAAGGTATTTTCTTTTCGTTTTGGTGCATAATTAACCGGAAAATCATAAAATAAACTTTAGGACAAAGAACGAAATTTCTAATATTTCTAAATTGGGACTTAAACTAAACGCTCTAGTTTTCTAAGTACCTAATTCTCGAAACATCCGGTACAAAACTACCACGAAATCTGTTTTATACCACCACCACACCAAAACGATTTAAATGTTTTCCATTCCTTGGGCGTATTTCGAAAACCAAGTTGATATCATCAGCAGTTAACGGTTAAACTGCATACGACATCCGGTGTTCAGATCAATAACTAATTCCGAGAGTCGATTTGGTTCCATTATTCCACTTTTCGTTACAAAACTAGAAATCTAAATGACAGAAATTCACACCACATAATTTTACGATACCTATTTAGATACATTTTATTAGAACAGAAGCCCCGATGTGGGAATAAAATACATTATTTAACGCTTCGTTCATATTTTCCTCATCATATATTTCAACACCAATTTGTGTATCTTGCTAAGAATTAATTACAATTAGAGATAAACACAATACATAAATAATGTCTTGAATACATAATCATATCGCGATAGAGAGAATAATATGTGGACTCCAAAAATTAACATCTTGTTCCATTATTTCGGTAAGATATTAATCTAGTGTGAATGATTAATGCTGAGGAAATAATATTTGAACAATGTTTTGAGGTTGAATAACCGGTTTATTCTTACTATTCTGCGGTGACTAGGATTAAGGAGTGGATACTCTATAATTGAATAAAATAAACATATATTCGAATTTTCATAATACACGCCTGGTTTATGACTCGGAATACAGTTACTCACTCACAAATCACATAGTGAAGTGAATCTTTTATTTTGAATGAATTAACTTTCAGTTTTGAATATAAAGAGAAATTGTGCTGTATATTAGCATATTTTTTTTTTATTTCATTTACTGCTTCGACCGCTTAGGGTCATTAGCAGACATATATATGTTACAGTTTACAGTTTGTCATACATTGAAATATTTTTTAAGAATTGTAAAGTATTGTCAATATTTTCGTCCAGGATGTCTTCCATGGTTTCGCCAATTTTGAAGTATTTTCGTTGGTTTGTATAGTGAGGGCATTCTAATAAGATATGTTGTATGGTTAGTCTTTCGGAACAGTTGGCACATATAGGTGGATCTCCTTTCTCTAACAGGTAGTCGTGTGTGATGCGTGAATGTCCTGTACGCAGTCTCAACGCTCTGGTTTGATCTATTCTTTTCTTTGGTAGTTTAAGTGGTTTGTGTACTATATGTTGTATTTTATTCATATATATATGTGCATTTTGCCACCTATTTTGCCACGTTTGTTTCATTTTTTGGTTGAGTATTGCGGTGAAATCTGATAGTGTTATGACCGACTTTTCTTCTCCTATTTTTAATGCTTTCTTCGCTGCTTTGTCTGCTTGTTCGCTTCCTTCTATTCCTGTATGTAATGGTATGTAGTAGAAAGTTATAGCTTTATTTTGAATGTATGTCATATCACAACTGTTGTATTTATTGTATTATTGTATGTCTGATCTCTTTATTTTGTCAAATGCGCTTAGTGAGTCTGTACATAAGTGAAAATCGTTCTGTATACTGATTTTAATATATTCCATTGTTTCTTTTATATCTAGTATTTCTCCAGTTAATACGCTACCTGTATTTATTTTCAATAATCTGCTGATGTTTTTTGTGACATGCTTTTCCGACGTTCTTGAGAGTCTGGATTTGGGATGCATCGGGTGTATATGAAATTCGAATTTCGATGATTTTCTAAATAAGCTTTGTGGGTGTTACGTATTAGTTATAGCGAAAAAGTATGTTTATTTAGACTGCTCATACTTTGATTTCTATTGGGGGGTGGTAAAGTCCATGGGCAGAAATTATATTTATCAACTAATTTAAATGCAGGTATGTGTATTCCCAACTTGGTACTTATTAGTTCTGCTCTTCTGTAAAGGGAAGGTATTAACCCTGGGGTTCTATTGAATATTTCTCTGAATCGATATGATAATATACTTTCTTTGTTAGGGTGAGATTCGAAAGTATACATTTTTGCAATATATTTTAGTGTTTGTGTTTGAGATCGGTATTCTATCGGCATAACTCCGACTGCAGGACCAAGTTGTATGGTGGGTGTTGTTCGGTGTGCTCCAGTGATTAGTCTGAGAGCTTTATTTTCTATTATAGTCACATCCTTTATATAGCTTTTTCTTGCTGATGAAAATACTAACAGACCGTATTCCAGTTTTGATCTGATGAGACTTTCATATATCTTTTTTAGATTTGTTGTATCAGCTCCCCATTTATTATGTGATAATATTTTGAGTAGGTTTAAGGCTGAAACAGTTTCTTTTTTGAGTTTGTTGATATGGCATTTCCAATTGAGTTTGTTATCGAATATTACGCCTAAGAATTGGATTGATTGTTTCATTTGGAGTGGTTCTCCTTTTAATTTTAATACGGGTAGTCTTAGCTGTTTTTTGTTGTAAACACATATAATTCGATTTACTTGTCGATAT
Source organism: Cynegetis impunctata (assembly GCA_030704885.1). NCBI lineage: Eukaryota > Metazoa > Arthropoda > Insecta > Coleoptera > Coccinellidae > Cynegetis > Cynegetis impunctata. The sequence continues at coordinate 87,540 of JARQZK010005118.1, read as the reverse complement.
CTCAAATCCTGTTTTTTGTGTCCAATTTTGTAGTTTGTCTATATTGTGTTGTATGGTTTTTTCTAGAGTATCCATATTTTTTCCTCTTGAATATATTACTTGTCGTCAGCATACATCGAGATCTTAACTGGTGTAACGATGTTTTCCGTTATATTATTGATAGCTATGAGAAATAATGTAGTACTCAGAACGCTTCCTTGTGGTATACCATTTTCTTTTTTTTTGTATTGTGATATATACTGTCCATTTATTTTCACTCGAAATACTCTGTTGCTTAAGAAATTTTCTAGGAATGCTGTGATGTTTCCTTCAATCTGCCAATTTTGTAATTTTCTTAATATATTGTACCTCCAGGTAAGATCATAAGCTTTATGTATATCGAAGAAAACTGCTATTGCTTGTTGTTGTGTAGCAAAAGCTTCTCTTATTTCTGTCTCAATACTTATAATGTTATCAATTGTCGTTCTTCGTTCTCTGAATCCACTTTGGGAGGGCGTAATCAATCTTTTATGTTCTAGATGCCACACTAATCTTTGGTTTATCATACTTTCTAGAATTTTGCACATCGTGCACGTGAGGGAAATTGGTCTGTATGACTCGAAAGTGTTTCTGGGTTTGTTTGGTTTTATAATGGGTATGATTATAGACTGTCGCCATTTTTTGGGAAATTTTTTTGCAACATATATTTCATTATATATTCGCAGTAATTTTTCCTTGGTGTTCGTAGATAAATACTTTATGAATATATATGGAATATCATCAGGTCCTGGGCTTGTGTCCTTGCATTTGTCTAAAGCGGTTTCTATATTAGCATATTATAAGGCTCTTGCACCGTATATTATTTAACTAAGTTTAATGATAAACCGAGTTTAATTTGACATTTTCGCTTGCACCAAAATATAAACGGCGTTTAAGACGCCCTAAACTCCGCATAAATTAAACGCCAAATTTTTGGCGTTTAATTTGAAGTTTAAGTAAATTTTGAGGTTATTTGTAAAAGAAACGGTTTATTTCTTCCTTAAAAATTTAATTTTTGCCGGTGAAAACTCGAATTTTTGTTTAAAATGTTTTATGAAGAGTTTTATATCTATAACGACAACTTGGACGTTCTAGAATTCCTGGAATATGGTAGCCTGTAACAGTAGACACATATTTATTTCAAAAATTTCTGCTTGGCAATCGTCAAGCTATGCAAAAGTGTTGGTATGCGATTATATTGTATTATTGTTAAAGATTTTTTTGTTCAATCAACAAAAATCATCTATAGGTATTTTGCCTGTTATTCTCTCTAGGTGGTAAAAAATATGGCCTGCAGAACTGAAGGCGTTAATTTATAGTTTATGTCAGGGGTGGCCAACCGGTCGATCGCGGCTATTAGTCCAGTCGATCGTGGCAAGGCAAAAAAATATAAGATTAATATACCTAATAATAATATTTATATGTAAAAAAATACGTAGAACAGACCGCGCAAAGTAATCACCAACTGCTGGGCGCATCATATTGTATCATTTTTCAATCGCCGTTATTTACCATGTCTTCCACGCAGTAGCTCTAAAAGCTACAAAGAGATTTCGTCCGCTGCGTTGCTTTTTCGCTACAACTTGACGAGTCAACAGATATCACTGATACTGCACAATTACTTATTTTTATTCGGATGGTCTTTAAAGATTTCTCGACGAAAGAAGAACTGCTAAGTATGATTTCCTTAAAAGGAAAAACTCGTGGCCTTGATATATTCACGGAATTCAAAGCATATATTAGCAAGATTAAGCTACCTTTGTATAAACTCGTATCAATGATAACTGATGGGGCTCCTGCAATGACAGGTATTCATAATGGTTTTATTGCTTTTTGTCACAAAGACGAAGACTTTCCAGACTTCATTAGCTACCACTGCATAATTCATCAACAAGTACTGGCTAGTAAGAGACTAAACAAAAAACATGTAATGGATATTTCTTTCAAGATTGTAAATTCCATAAAAGGAAAATCTCTCCAAAGGCGGCTCTTTAAACAGCAATTAGATAAGAAGGAACCAACTGCGTGATTTAGACTGGCAATGTGATTTAGCATTTTTAGCAGATTTTACCGGAAAACTGAGCACATTAAATCTGGAACTACAAGGCAAGAATAAAACAGTAACAGAAATGATGAGCTCTATTGCAGCATTTCAAAGTCAAGCAGCGTCTATGATAGTTGACATCAAGAAGAAACATTTTCAACAATTTGTAAACATCAAGGATCATATGGAAAAACATCCTACCTACAATTTCATTCCTGACAAGTACACGGCAGAAATTAAAGCAGTGGTATCAGACTTCGAAATTCACTTTAGTGATTTCAAAAAAATTGAGAAGTTGGTGGAATTCATCAGTTATCCGTTTAATAATTCCATTGATCATAGTGACATCTATGAAATGGCTAAAAAATTTGAAGATACATTTCAAATGGACCACATGATACTTCAAAACGAAATTTTTACTCTGCGCTGCGATATATTCCTAAAAGCAAGGTCATCCTCTGGTCTAGATTTCTGGGCATTGGTTTCCAACGAGAAATATCCAAATTTGAAGAAATGTGTTGAACAACTGCATTCATGTTTTGGTTCAACATATTTATGTGAATCAGCATTTTCCTACTTAAAACAAACAAAAAGTAAACACTGTTCTCGCTTGACAGACGCCCATACATTGGATTCTTTAAGGTTGGCAATTTCCAAGTACAAACCTGACTTTGCTAATCTAGCGGAAGATGCTCAGACGCAATGCTCACACTAATATAAATAAGTAGTTACTAAGAATAATTTTCAATTTTATGTTTTCCCTCTTAATAAAATAAAAAATACTACATAATCGTATATTGTTTCATTTAAAATTTCAAGAAGTATGTAATTGGTAGATCGCACAGGGTTTCGTCAGTAAACAGTAGATCTTGGGTCTAATTAAGTTGGCCACCCCTGGTTTATGTATATGTTACAGTCAATATATGAAATGGGGCATTATATAAACTGTCTAGCCGGTATATATATTGCCTGAACTGCTCCGCTATATATGAAATAAAGCACAAATTATAAACTGCCTAGACATTATATAAAACGCGTGTAAAGAGTAAGTCAGTTTATTTTGTTTATTGTTTTCAACCGCCAGGTGATTTTATAGTCGTAGTTATTATCATTAAACGTTTACTAACAATGGAAGAAGACAAAATTAAAAGGTAAAAGTACATTATTAATCAATACATAAGTGATTTATTTAACACATACATATGAAAATTCGTATTATTTAGGTATTCTTTCAAACATAACCTCTAAATTAAAATTCAAAACTGAGCTATACAGGGCAGCATTTAATATATTTAAATATTAAAATATAACAATGATAATGGTTTTTCAGATTTCATGAAGAATTTTATAAAAGGAAAAGTAATCTTGGTAAAAATTGTCGAAGCTTAAATCTTGAAAAGTACAATAAATTAATAGAAGAAGTGAAATTTTCAAAAAATGTTACCAAAAGGGATCCTCACGTGCATTGGCTATTACGACATTATGATATAATATCAGTGCAGGGGGTAGAAAAATTAATATTCCCTATAAACGGTAATTTTACTGACATAATTTATTATGTTCATGAAAATGAAATTTTCAACATACTGAAAGATGTACATTCGGAAACGGGTCATCGTGAAAGGGATGGCGGCGATGTCAAACTGTGCAAATCTTGCGAAAATTACATACACTTAACATGTACTGTAAACCAAGCATCCGATTACCCATTCTGCAATCTATGCATAAAGGGTGAGGATGTCAATAAAATTAGAAAAAACGCCAAAGAGGCGCTGAAACAACAATTAAAACGCATGAAGCATATAAGTGATTCTTCACATCCACATGTGGACATAGGTGATACAGTAAGAATCCCGGTTCCAGAGGTGGATAGAGGGCGAGGGGATCTTAGATCTATCTTAGGAATAGTCAAAGAAGTAACCAAACAGGGCTTTTTCAGATTAGCCACGAAAAACGGCATTCTTTCAAAATTATATTCCAGGGCAGAATTTAGTACCTGCCCAATTAATCTTATGGAATTAAATACTTGCTCCGACAACATACTGACCCTTCGAACTGCGGCAAAATTGGAGTCAATTGGGCATGGGCAAGGTTTTCGAAGATGCCATTGTAAAAGCAACAAATGTGCATCAAATAAATGCTTATGTAAAAAAAATAATGTTTTATGCACTTCAAAATGCCACAGTAGCCTAAGTTGCCATAACAAATAATTTTTAATGTTTTTAAAATGTTTTGATGTTTTTTGTTTTTTTAAAGGTTTTAATGTTTTTTAATAAATAGAGTTTTGAACATGGAAATAATTATTTTATTTGCCATAAATTAATAGTATTTGGGTATAGTTCAAAATTCTATTACGGTCCTGTTTGTAAATATTGAATTGTTTCACAAACTGCCTAAAATTAAGTACGCAATATAATACGGCCGACGCTGTTTATATAATGACTAGTCGATTTATGAAAGAAATATATTTTATATAAACGGTCTGATATGGGCAGTCTGTATATAAACGGTCTGCGCGGTATATATACGGCGTCTTTTCACAAATTGACTGTAACATATATAATGAACAATGCACTCATTTAACTCATAAATGCAAATTTACTCTCCATGATTAAAAATACACACACAAAAATTTATTGATATGATCACGGATAGAGTGCCCTTTAAACCTAACTAACTTTGTAGGAATGACAGCTTGTCCCCCATGGATCAGCTACTTCAAGCATTAAAATTGTATGCTTATAGAGGACATTTGCCCAGTGTTGCTCAGTTTGTTGGAGTTCATACATCCACAGTTTCACGCTCTATCTGTATCAGTGTGGTCCCCTTTTCCTTTTATTATTATCTTCCATTTTATGCATATTTAATACAAATCACAAAAAAAACAACTTCTTTACTATTAAAACTAGGTTAGAAAAGTAGAAAAATAAATTCTGTTTCTTCTTTTTACCTCATGTACATCGCTGTTTCATCCAAAATAATACAAAAACGCAGTTTAGCAATGGGTCGGTTATAATTCCTTGGTGCAACGACCAAAAAAATAAACGTAGTTTAAAAATTAAACCAAGTTTAGTTAAACGACGTTTTATAATAAAACGGTGCAAGAGCCTATATGTCTTTAATGTTTGGATGATTCTTTTGAATTCACCCATGAAATGGAATATCCAAAAATTTTACATATGAGTGACTGGTCCTTCGATCATTAGAAAACTTTAGAAAGAGATGATTATGAAAACAAAATGATTGAATAAGAATGTCACTGAAATAGATAGTACAGATCTGATATCACCATAAATGAGGTAGTAAATTGGTGAAATGAAATTATTAGTCAGTTGTATTTTCTCACATTCTTGTTTTTTTTAACACTCAAATTCTTCACAACTAAGTCAATCAATTTGGAGGCGCTGAACAGATGGATAAAGCTTGAAAACCTACAAAATGCAATATCTACGTTAAAATTGCTGGGCTGAGAGAAAATATTTGAAACCTCCAAACAGCACCTTTTTAACAAAGCGAATTCACGTACTTTGAAATTTTCATCCTTCTTACAGAACCTGGAGTGGCTGTTTGATGTTTCTTGACTTATCCTAGTAGTTTTGTTATGTTAATTTGTCAATATGGTCAAAATTGCTTTCTTATATTTCACTTACTTATAAATAATTTGTAAGAAACGATTACCAGTTTACTGGATCATCTATACAATTATTGATAAACATGAGCGGATAATCTAACTGCTGAAACTGAACCAAAATGTAACAAAATATATGTTTTTGGCTTCATAAGATATTGTTTATCAAAATCGAGAATTTAAGAAACGTTGCAGCGTCTTGAAGCGTGCTGGTAAAGTTTTGTAGATGTTTTGTCTAAAATAAGTTATAGTTTGAAAAACCTGAATAACATGTTTTTTTTAATGAGGCAAATGTACAAAATAATCTAATGTAATCAAAATATATATTTACGAAATATATGCACTTTACCCTTGACAATATTTTATTTTCACTGCATAAAAAATGCAAAAATAGAAAATAGAATAAATTTTTGTTCAATTCCTTATGTGCTATTGAATAAACTTGTTACCTCTCAATGTTCAAGGATTTTGCCAAAAATTGCGTGGAGCTTTGTGGTTACGTTCATTTGAGACATACTTTTAATTACTTTTATTTTCAAACGTACAATAATAACGTCATTTCTCGATTGACAGGATCATCGAAAAGTTCTATTTCTCCGCCAAAGAGAAGTGTTGCTATGCAACACTTTTCCGGCCGGCGGCAGGAAAAGTGTTACTATGCAAAAGATGAATTGGCAACCATGAACAAAAAATTCTCCAATTCAAACGTCATTTTCACTTTCAACCACTTCTCACCAGGTTGCGAATTATAACTATCAATTATTTTCCTTTATATCTGTCAGAATCAATTTTGCGTGGCAACCGTAACTAGGCAAATGTTCCATAATTCATTACGATCGTAAGTGGATAGAATTATGTGCGAAAATGTGAATCAATCCAAAAATGTATATTCAGATTTTTATGAATTTCAAAACGTTTGAAAATAAAATACATTATTTCATTCGGAGTAGAAGTGACTTTTCATGAAAAGTGACACTTCTCCTCCTTATGAAATAATATACTATTATTTAACACAGAATATATTGACACAAAAATGACATTAGTTAATCGGAGTTCTTCTATGAACCGTAAGGTTAAATAGATAAAATCAACATTTTATACAAATTCTAGACATACGAAGCCTCGGCCTCTTTCAATTTCATTTTATTTATTTTTTATAATAAGAAGTGAATAACTGATGACTTGTTTAGTTGATCTCTGAATGGGTAGCTTCATGTCTTCCTGACGAGTAAGTCAATACTCAACTTTAAATTTCAACCTTCTGCATAGCATTTGTGAACCATCTCATGCAGCGGTAAATATCTTTTCAGGAAAAGCACTGAGGATGGTTCAAGCGATAGCGCTGTGCTTTGTAATTTTTCAAATAAATGTTGCACGTAAAATAGAAGTTAATCATTCATACATTACCTGTATATAACCAGCTTTACTTATCAATTAAAGTACCTCTGCTTTCCTCTGTGTTTCTTCGGAAAATATGTTTATGTATCAACTGAAATTGAAGTTCAATATTTTCTACCAAGGTTTTTCAGGCATTGTGATGTGCACATATAATAAACTACAAATGAAAAATGAATAATGTCATAAACGCCATCTCACAAAATTTTAAGGTAACTTGTTGATTATATCCAAAGGCAACAATATAAGTACAACAAAAATTTGCGAGATATCGTTATCTCTATGCAGTTTTTATCACAAATAAAACTAATTAGGTAAACTTGAAAGGCAAAACCCTATATGAATACAAAATTTCTTCAAATCGTTAGAATCTTTTCCTAAATATATAAATATATATATATATATATATATATATATATATATATATATATATATATATATATATATATATATATATATATATACAGAGTGTTCCTTAAGACATGCTAATATTTAAGGGGGTGATTCTTTGACTCATTTTAAGAAAAAAACTGTCTATGAACGTATATCCTAAAAGTTTTAACTTTTGAGATACAAGCTGATAAAATTTTGAAAAAAACATCTGTTTTTTGATAATAACTAAGATAATATTGTAGACAACTTCATAAAATTTGGTACATTTGTGCATCGACTGAAGGAAGATCAGATTTGTTTCAAAATGAATGAGAATCCAAAACAAATTAATTACTTTAATCAAGAACAGAACATCTGACAAGAGCAACATTTCTTTCGGATTCTCATTTATTTTGGAACAAAAATTTTAATCCAAAATTATTCAATGCAAAACCTGTACGGACACCACTGGTAGAGAAAATGAAAATTTTTGTACTTCACAAAATGTACCTTGATGCATAGAAGACCAAGTACCAAATTTCATGAAGTTGTCTACAATAATATCTCAGTTATTATCAAAAAACTGATTTTTTTTTTTCAAAATTTTATCAGCCTGTATCTCAAAAGTTAAGACTTTTAGGACATACGTTCAAAGGTAGTTAATTTTTTTAAATGCCCCTAAATATTAGCATATCTTTAAGGAACACGCTGTATATATATATATATATATATATATATATATATATATATATATATATATATATATATATATATATATATATATATATATATATATATATATATATATATATATATATATATATATATATATATATATATATATATATATATATATATATATATATATATATATATATATATATATATATATATATAATCTTTTGATAATTATTAGCAATAACAGGCTTGTTGAATCTCAAAAAACTCGATTTATTAAAAAGTTGACGTTTCGCCACGACATTCGTGGCTTTATCAAAACTTTTGATAAAGCCACATGTCGTGGCGAAACGTCAACTTTTTAATAAAATCGAGTTTTTTGAGATTCAGCAAGCCTGTTATTGCTAATAATTATCAAAATATTAGAAATAGTTCACAGGCAACAACAATTCGAATGAATATATATATATATATATATATATATATATATATATATATATATATATATATATATATATATATATATATATATGTTCGGTAGTGCAACGCTGGCAACAGCGCGTATATATATATATATATATATATATATATATATATAAATATATATGACTTGCAAAGTTATAAACCAATACGACAATGAGAAGTGCGTTAATCGGGTATGACGTCCATTTTCTAGAGGTTCAGGCATTTTTTTTAACAATAACTTCTTTATCGTAGTGTAGATTTGTTCAAATAAAATTAATGATATAGTCAATTATAAGATTTCAAATCAATATACCAATTATATTTCTGAGAATGAATTGTTGTTCGATATTCACATATACCTATAATAATCTTATCTGCGGTCACCGCGTCAATTAGATATCACTACGGCTTAATACATCAAAGAGCAGTTCCGATTCATTAATTTTTTTGTGAATAACGATTTAAAATGGCCTTTAGATTGCATGAAACAGAGCTTGATAATAATTTGATTCAATATTTAATTCCATTAGGGTTTCCTTACGTAAGCTGTATAATTGTTGTGAGGGTGATCAACATTTTCAATGCCTCACATGTTAATGGTTCATTTCCTAGATGATATTAATAATATAATTATAAAAACTAGGCGTGGGTATCATTACAATTCCGTCGGTCGTTAACAAGATGAAGAATCGTTATATTCTAGAAGGTAAGGCTTCTACATTTCCGTCAGTTGTATATATCTATATTTTAGTCGTATTTTCTTCGGAAATAATAGATTATTGCACTGTATCAAAGTCAACAGCGTGGCGCGGAAGTCGTTTCTACATCCATTTTATACCTGCCTCCAGGATCACGATTTCAAAGGTTTTTCATATCTGATATATATATATATATATATATATATATATATATATATATATATATTTTAATTGACCAGAATACCTCCGTATTATGATAATATGATAAGGTGACAAGGGTTCGGAACGGATAAAAGAGGCCTTTTTAATAAGTGTACATTCATTCCTGTCGACGTTTCGACTACAATTTCGCAATCTTCATCGGGACACTGCAATTATGAGCTTACTGTTACACAATTTCAGAAATGACTGACTTAAGACTTACCAAATAGTTGAGGTTAATAAGTAGTCAGGCAGAACAAATATCGATTTTCGAAATGCTAAATGACAGTACATGCATCGGACTACTGACAGCCATAGATTAACTTAGTCTATGATGACAATAAAATTTTGAGGCTAGCAAGAAACGTCAGAAATTCATTTGAATGATTAGTTGAGGTCGTTCAGACGGAAATTTAAATTCGATTACAGAGCCATCTGTGATGATTCGTAAAAAATTGTTCGTACAAAACATGTATTTTTTGCCGTATAATACGAATCTGCAATAAAAAAGAGAGGTTTCCATTTAAAATTTCGAAGTGGACCCCTTCCCCCTCAAGAGTGTAGGAAATGGAAGAGTTTTTAGCAGTGGACTTCACCCTCAAAACCATTATCCTTCTATTAGAAACATTTTTCCGTAAGATATTTCCTTTTCGAGAATTTTAAATGATTCAACTTAAAAATTCACCCGGTATATACATACTTACTTCTCCATTCATCGAGTTATTTATTTAGCTCTGCAGTAGTACTGCATTATAAGGGATACATTATTTCTATGTTATGATATAAAAAACATACACGTTATATTTTATCCAATATATAATAATAAATGTATATAAATTTTAAAATTAAGACTTTCCATAGAACGAGTGAAATCCAGTCTACTCTAGAGAAATGTATAATAAATCTAAGTTCTCCAGTCTCGTCAACGGAAGGGCAAACTACATCTACCTACGCAACACAAACCCCAACCTTTTAAATCTATAAAAATAAATATTTTCAACACTAACAGAGAACTCTATTTTAAAACCGAAAGCTGCTCTGTAATACTGGGATAATGTTATTAATTATAAAATAGGACTACCTTAGGAACAATCAATAGTCAGAATATATGTAATATAAATGGAAGAATATATAAATATATAATATATATAATATATACTTATGTGTAAGTTAGGTATATTGTAACAATCACTGTTTTTTCTTGATCCAGGTTTCGAAATATGTATATATATATATATATATATATATATATATATATATATATATATATATATATATATATATATATATATATATATATATATATATAGTGTCACTTTATTTCACAGCTGTTATATTGTATCCAGATTGAAATTTAATGGGTAATACAGCCTTTAAATACACCAAAGAAAACTCTTTAGATAATTTCCTAGCTTTCGCTAATGTTTATTAGCTTCTTCAGGGAATATCTGTGAGATCATAAAACAATTAACAATGGCACATACATTTACGTTTCAGAACGAATATTTCAATGAGACAAATTCAGTTAAAAAGTTTGACTTCTATGTTTACATTGCTATGAATGCTTTGAGTCGTGGTTCATTCATAGCAATGTGAACATAGAAGTCAAACTTTTTAACTGAATTTGTCTCATTGAAATATTCGTTCTGAAACGTAAATGTATGTGCCATTGTTAATTGTTTTATGATCTCACAGATATTCCCTGAAGAAGCTAATAAACATTAGCGAAAGCTAGGAAATTATCTAAAGAGTTTTCTTTGGTGTATTTAAAGGCTGTATTACGCATTAAATTTCAATCTGGATATATATATATATATATATATATAATTTGTTTATGAAAATTATTTTTATTATTCTCTATAAAATGAAATAATATTATAAGGGTATGACTAAGAGCTTTTTATAAATCAATTTAAGGGTAAGTCAATGCGTTCTTCTGCAGGCGTAGAAAATTTCAAACACCTAATTTACACCCACATGTGAATCGGACAACACAGCATATAGTAAAGTTGATCTGGCAACACAGACTTACAGGTTTAATGACTAATGACACAGCATGTTTGGGTTGAGGAACCTTCGAATTTAAGAATACCATTACGACCATTCCTTCAACCTAAGATGGCTCATACCAATTCGTCAAAATAAGAAGGTTCACTTGTGTTGAGTAAATATTTGGTCCATCATACTACCTGCTTTCCTGTTCCACCCCTATATCTTGTCTGGGGTCTATTCAGATCTCTGAAATATATGAGAATAATAAATTTACAATTCGAAATCATTAGGTATTAGAAATGAAATATTCAGCCACAATTTAAAAGCTATATTAGTTACAGATTTGGAATTTTGATAATATTAGGGTGATATAAATGTATTTGATAGATTGTGGTACCTAATTTTTCTTGAGAACTCAATGCCATATAATGAAAAAGGAGAGAGTTGTCGTGAGACGTACGATACCTGGTTGGTCCTATGTTCTTTTTGCTACATGTATTTACTAAATAGCAGACACTACGTACTAAATTAACAATGTTTGATATAATTCTTTTTCTTTGAAGTTATGAAAAAAACCACTTTATTAGGTATACTACAAACATATGAACTTTCAATATTAGTGTGGTTTAATATGTTCCAGATGCAATTTTGAAATATGTACTACATCGAAATTGGTATTGGAGATTGGTGTAGATTATGATGAAGGATTGTTAATTCTCAAATCAACTTCATCCAAAATAAATTTTAAGAATTTCTCTGAGTATTTACCACAAATGTTGTTGTCACTACGTTTGGTACGACCAAAATTAAAAATGTTAAAAATTTGTTTCTAATTATTCATTCCGATCGCTGATTATCTTTACAGGAATAGATAAAACATTTTTTGTGAAAATTATAATCAATTCTCCATTTCAATGTCATACGTAATCTATAATAATACACATATTATACTGATACATACTTCATATTCATATAGATAGTCTGGTCAATCTAGACCAAAAAATGAGAGTGAATGTACATTAAATCCCAACAAGCTGAAAATCAGTAAAATTGTTTAAAACATAATTATAAATAACATTTGAAAGTTCCCCATCACTCCCCTGTATGGAAAAAATTTTATTCAAGATTATATTATAAGTTTTTCGCGATTTTTAGCAAAACGGTGAGATTTATGATAAAAGTAGCCACCGTTTCTGAGATATAACGATTCAAAAAGTTATAAAAGTTGTTATCGTCATAATATGCATGAGTACGCCACGTATATACATCTCTAGAGTTGCTATATATTAAATATTATAATATATATATATATATATCTATATATATATATATATATATATATATATATATATATATATTTTATATACCTATATTATATATTATATTATATATATATTATAAAGTATATTATATGTTGAAATTTTTTTCTATTGCCTACTGGGGAAAACACGTTAAAAAAAACGCGCTAAGTACACTACCTCATAGGTAGCGTGGAAACGTGTGCATATTATGACGATAACATCTTTTATAACTTTTTGAATCGTTATATCTCAGAAACGGTGGCTCGTAGAAAAAAAATACATTTCTTATAGATAATTTTATGATCTACAGTTTTTGTTTGAGGTACTTTTATGATAAAACTTACCGTTTTGCTGAAAATCGCGAAAAACTCATTCTCTTGACCTTTGACCTTGAATAAAATTTTTTCCATACACAGGAATGATGGGGAACTCTTAAATGATATCAAGAATTATGTTTAGAACAATTTTACTGATTGTCAGCTTGTTGGGATTTTATGCACCTTCGAATGTCTAAATTGACCGGACTATAGAGTATTGAAATTTTGAAACACTGATGTACCAGATTCACTTACCTCTGCTCCTTTCACAACTTTCTGGTATTGTTTTTAAAATAACATTAAATTAACGTTCGAGAGTAATTAAATAAATGAGAATTATAAATCAAATCATGAAAAATATACAAGTTGACCATGGTCAGTTTAATATACTGCATCAACCAAATACGCCACAGCTGCAGAGTAGACATTTCATGTCAGGAAATATGTATTCTCTCAAAGGGATTCTGCATTTTCGATCTAAGAGGAGAATAGGCGTGACGAAAGATTTTGAAATACTCTTCCGTAATGTGGACACACATTTACTATTTACGAAAAAACCTTTATTTGGGTAATAAACTTAAGTTCAACGAAGGTTAAAGCCATTTTTCTAATATTTTTTAAATAGTGCGCGAAAACAGCTCGCAGGTGTCATGGCGTCGGTCTGACGTCACGCTTAGGTAAACATATCATTGTGTCTATGCGTGGCGAAGATAGTAAACAAAACAACAAATTAATTCCTGTGATAAAAATGAATTCCAAAAATTATGAGTGGTGTGTGGTACCGCAGTGTAAAAACACATCAATAAGAACACCGAACAAAGTATTTGTACATGTTACAATCAAGAAAATAATAACAGATAAGTGGTTGAAGCTCGCACGTCGAAACCCGAACGATATATATATATATATATATATATATATATATATATATATATATATATATATATATATATATATATATATATATATATATATATATATATATATATATATATATATATATATATATATATATATATATATATATATATATATATATATATATATATATATTTGGTCTGGACTAATCTTGCACTTTACTGTACAAATTTAATTTTTCTTTTCCGTTTCATTTGCATATAACTGATTGCATCATCCCCATACGATGGTCTTGAAGACCTGAAATAATTGAAATTAATTAGAACAAATACATACACATTGACTTGGTGATTTACCAGATTTTAGGTGTTTACTATGAGGAAGAATACCACTAATACTAGTAGGTGTTTATTAGTTACAGAAATTTAGTCGTTTTATCGGGTCTTAACATGGTATTAACAAAATAGTAACTTGAAAGCTGTGAGGGAGGTAACATCAAAAAGTTTATTGTAGAAATAACCTATCAAAGTAAAATAAATTCGCATGAGTTCAAAACGGGTTTGATAATATCTACATAGGTTGTATCTAGGGCAAAGATAAATACAAAATTTACTTACAAGGAAGTTCTCGCGTTTCTAAACTCAGACGAGCAAAATTCTTCATTTGTTGCGAAGGAATCGCCCAACATTAAAACATCAATCCTGGGCAAATTTGAGACATTTGCCTTACCAAATCTTGGTTCCATTGTTATAGTAGAGTGGAGTCGATAAACCACACGTAAAATAATGAAAAATCAATCCAAATGCGTAATCAGTAGTATTCACAACAACAAAACACAGCGAATAAGAGTATTGACAGCGGAGTTTACCTAATCGTGACGTCATGCGCTGTGATTGGTGTTTCAGTTAAAATGGCCCATTGCAGTATTTTAATGTTCTATTTTATTGAAAATCTTAATAATCTGAAATTTTTAAATGAAACTAAAGCAGTGTTTTAAATTTTTTTTAATATGAATTTTCCCCTAAAATCATTGAATCGACGATTTTTTGATACTGTCATCATGCCTATTATTGGTTTCCAATATCCTTGGTGGTAGGCGCTCTGGGTTATTTTCCAGAAAGAAGTCCCGACCTCGATTTGTATTGGGGAACAATTAGAAATTTGTTAATTCTATCCTAGTCAAATAAGCTACACTGATGAGATCTGATAAGATCGAAACAGCTGTATACAGATTTTGAGACGGGGTGACTTGACGATTTTTATAATTCACTGTTGGATTGTGTATGCAGAATTCTCGTCGCGGAATACATATACGAGCTCCCTTGCAAAGTTTTTTGATAATTTTTTAAATTATTAACTTATCTTTCTTGTTCACTTTATGTATCATCACTAAACACATTTTTTTTTCTAGTGTCTGCAGTGTAACGTGCGACTAGAAACTTTCTTCTAATAAGTTAAAAATTCGAAATATTTAAGTAAGTATTAGAAATGAATATTCATATATAATACCACTAGAGATGAAATTTTGCCCGCAAAATTTCCATAGAGATATTACAGATAGAGGCGACAAGCTAGCCTGAAACTTGTCAGCTCGGGTGAGGGAGAGAGAGAATCTGAAGGTTAGGTTAGACTCTGACAGTTACGTCTGTCTATGTTTACGTCTGATACGTTTGACAAGGACAGAAAAACCCTGCGATCGTCTCTCTCTTTCGCTCCCACTGAGTTTCGAGACTGACGTTGCCACTTACAGAGCGGCCTATGGCTTGTCGCCTCTATCTGTAATATCTCTATGAAAATTTCTCGATTGTAATATGAAAGTTTGTTGCTTAGGCGATTTCGCGAATGACATTTGTATCTCTCGCCTGACGGCTCGTGATTTTGGAAAAATGTCATAAGCAACAAACTTGAACGTTACAAGAGAGAAATTTTACCTGCTTAAATTTAATCTCGAGTGGTATTCCACATGACTATTTCACGAGAAAATATGTCTAACAGTAATATGGTCACATTTCAGAAAGTCAAGGAAATAACGATTCATGTGAGAAATGTCAAAATATTATCAGTAATAATAAAACAAGAGAGTGAGAATAAATTGAAAATAATTTGACAGATTTTTTCAAATTGTTGCCAGGCAATAGTCACGAGAGCCCGGAGGGCTCGAGTGGCTATTTTGAAGGCAAGTTTGAACAAAATCTGTCAAATTATTTTCTATAATTTATCGAACTCGCGAGTTATATTTGACTAGATTATTTTTTGATTCAACAATTCTGTATTAGAAAGTGCCACCGAACTTTGTTTGTGCTTTTCAGGATGTTTTTGTAAAAATTTTTTTTTGCATCTCTTGCATCTCGAGCATTTTTGAATTCTATATCATTGAAAGGATCAAATGACCTGTTATACTTATTAAAGTAAAGTTCTTGAACTATTTTTGCCGTTTTATTCCATATTGTCTTTATTACTGCTTCTTTATAATCATTTCCGTCCTTTCTTTTCATGTTATAAGCCCAATCTTTCAAAATCAATGCCAGAGTAGCTGTTGTAGTAGATGGATCCAGAATATAATTTCTTTCTTTGGTGAAGGTCTTAAATTGTCTCCATATAGACTGATTACTTATTAGATTGTTTTTCGAAGTAGTTTCTAAAATATTTTTTGTTATTTCTGCATCAGAAAAGATACTAAACCGATGATTTTCATCCATTTTATATATCGCGTTGACACAATTAGGTAATTATTTTGACAACTATCTGACACTTGCTAAGCAAATAAAAGCTACAGTGATTAATCCCGAGAATAATCACAAAAGATTTATTCCCACTATAATAATGACATCATTGGTTAAAACTTACTCTTTTGACAAATAAAGAAGCATTTCATTGGTTTTAAGAAACGTCAAAAAATAATCGCTGAAATACTAACATAGTAAATTTTGCCGGCTTGAATGTTTTATCGCTGTGAAACGAGAGTAGCTATGGAAACTTTCTCACTAAAAATGGAATGAGTGAAATAGTCAGCTATATTTAGAAATGAAATATTCATGTATATGAACAATACATTTATAATTTGAAATAATTATATACTAGAAATAAATATTGAACCACATTTATATATATATATATATATATATATATATATATATATATATATAAATATATATATATATATATATATATATATATATATATATATATATATATATATATATATATATATATATATAATATATATAATATATAGTATATATATATAAAAAAATTCAAACAGTGAACTCAGTGAAGTTTTTAGGTCTTTATATTGATGAGTCGCTCAAATGGTGTACTCATATAGACATCTTAACAAAAAAATTATCTTCTGCATGTTTCGCCATTAAAACGGTTTCCAGAGAGCTTTCAATTTCTGCTGCGTTATCGACATACTTTTCTTTATTCGAATCTCACCTTCGTTATTGTTTGCCATATTGGAGTTCATGCAGCCTCTTCCACTTTGAGTCTGTTTTCAGATTGCAAAAAAGAGCAGTTCGTTATATGTTTGATCTGAGCAGAAGGACACATGGCGAATTCTACTTTAAAAAATTTAAAATTCTGACTCTTCCTGCACTATTCATATTCGAATCCGTCTGTTTGGTTCGCAAACACATTCATAACTTTTCAGAAAGACCAAATCATAGATATCCTTCAAGAAATTCTGATACCGATATTTATTTAATAACGCCCACCTCCGTCTTAGCAAAGAACTCCTTTACCTGCAATGCCGGAAAGTTATACAATCTACCATTGGAGCTAAAATCTTTGAGTACGTACAAAAAGTTTGGCTTTTTTTTGGAGAGACCATTTTACTCAGTAGCAGAATTTTATTCTGTAACTGAATTTCACAATATACCATAGACCCTTGAGATCCACATTTAGTAGCAACATATATCAATGTTTTTTTTTGTAATATACAAAATTTTATATCTGTATAAGTTTAATTGACAAATATGTTGATTCTTAACATATGTTTATACATAATTGACTAATAAATGATTATCTATTTTATTCCTCTATTTTAATAGATTCTTGTTTTGTTCAACTATTGAAAGTGTGTTTTGTTTGATTAGTTATCATTGTTAAATTTTATTTTTGATTTTTTATATGTGCTTTGTCGACAAAATTTTGTAATTTTATAGGACAGTAAAGCTATTTCTCTCTCTCTCTCTCTATATATATATATATATATATATATATATATATATATATAAATAAATATATATATATATATATATATATATATATATATATATATATATATATATATATATATATATATATATATATATATATATATATATATATATATATATATATATATATATATATATATATATATATATAGCATATAAGCATTTACAGCATGTATTTCATAAATCTGTTTCGTTTTATTGATTTAGTTCTAGATAAATTCAGTACATTATCAAATTCATAATTAATTTTTTGTTGAAAATACTAGTATTAAAATGCTTTCAGAAAAATATTTTTGTAGTATAACCAGAATCTTTTTAACTGAAATTTCGGATATCAAATTATAATAATTTTGATTTTTCGTATGTATATGAGATGTCCAGATTAAACATTTGAATATTTCTTCTAGAAACTTCTAGAAAAAAAATAAGAATTTTTCGAATTTTTAATTTTCAATTTAACCATAAACTGTTTATTACAACTCTATATCGGTGCATGATGGACCATCAACACAGAGTAGGTAATATTTCACAGGAGCATTTTTTTATAACTGAAATTATTTCATAGAGGATAAGAATTTTTTCAACTCAAATTGTAATTTGATATAGCTCTCAATTCATCGAGCAAATTGTTAAATGACCTGACAGATGCATACGATAATTGGTTTAATTTAATCCTCTACCAGACTTCCTTGCTGTAATGTCGACCACTAGATCGTTAAGCCTTCGAGTACCGTAGGCATGTTCAGAACTTGCCACTGCACTTTATAGACGTTTTTTATCAGCCCTGTTTTCCACGAAAATAATAGACTATTGCAGCATATCGAATGTCAACACTAGAGTATATATATATATATATATATATATATATATATATATATATATATATATATATATATATATATATATATATATATATATATATTTTTTTTAAAAAAAAATTTTTTTGATTGATTGAGTTGATATTCAAATACGCCAGCTTCGTTATAAGGGAGCGATGCACTTTGGTCATTTATTTTTAGAATTAAATAAATTATTTTAAAATGTTTGTTACTATTTTCCATTGTAGCGTGGGTCTTTAGTACGTGATGTTGTTCGCTAATTTTGTCTCTTCAACAAAATAAATTACTTTCTAATTTTTATTTCATTTTGCTATTAAAGCGTCGTTTTTTTCAGTTATAATTTATTTGTAAATTCGTTCTTAGTGACGGTGCTCCTATAGATATTAGACATCATTTTATATTTTTCTTGAGTGATTATCATATTTATATGGGGAATTTGGAACATGTGCCCGAATTGGTGTCTTAGGGAGGATAGAAAATATTTTTGAAATCGAAGATTGATTAGAATAAATGCTTAAACTGCGCATCTAATTTTTCTGTCCAATGTAGAGAAAGTCAACGAAGCATCTTGTTATATTTGAAAAATTCCTTTTACTTAACATTTTTCGAGAATTTTCTTAAAACTTTGTTTGAACAGTTCCCGACAGTGATATTTGAAATTTCAAAGTTGAAACCTACCGAGATCTGTGAATTACAAAATAATTTATAATGTTAATTGATGTCCCCCTTTAAATTAATATATTATATTTTCAAAATACTAAAATACCACGCTTTAAAATCAAACCGGAATCAAAAGACCAAAATTATTTATTTTATTGTAAAAAAAACCTGGGGTTATTATCAATGAAATATTTGTAAGAGTTGATATCAAACACCCTAGGCTTTTTTCTAATAATAAATTATTTTCAAATTTTATCAAATTTATGTACATTCATATTTTTATTTTCATAATTGATTC
The DNA here is from genome assembly GCA_030704885.1 of Cynegetis impunctata. Taxonomy (NCBI): domain Eukaryota; kingdom Metazoa; phylum Arthropoda; class Insecta; order Coleoptera; family Coccinellidae; genus Cynegetis; species Cynegetis impunctata. Next base: position 67,559 of record JARQZK010005118.1, on the reverse strand, counting down.
AAAATTATTAGTAATGAGGAGATTCGATTTTCAGTACATTATATGTGTGACAATGATATAAAATTTTCTCTTTTTTATCCTGATGATACTGATCAGGGCATTACAACAGAATGATGAAATTATTGTATCTTTATTATTACGTGTGCAAATTTTCAAGACAATCGGAAATCTCAAAGTCGAGAAATATTCCGTTACAAACATACAGGTAAAATATATAAAGACTTGTTAAACATCGACCTTTTTTCGAATTTTCGTATAACTTCATATTAAGTGAAATATCCAAATTTTTATCTGAAATATTCTGTACATACTTCTCATAATTTAATTTTATTGTCTTCACTTTTCGGTATCGATTGGTTTTTCAAGAACACCTACTTTTTTCCATCATATTTAACAAATAAAACCTTTCATTATAATTAACATTATGTATGCCGGCAGTCCATTTCCGATACGTTTCCATTCAATGTCTTTTTACATCTACGACTTGATAGAATATTCCAAACAGACAAACTTGAACAAAGTGAATATTCAAAGCACAATGGACGAACGAGCTTCAATACCTCCATTCCCTGTTGACGCATCACGTATTCCTGACGATGTAAAGCGGCGTGTAGGCACAATGTGCCCATGTGTCACACAAAAGTACCGAAAGAACCTTGCCCGAAGATGTATAAACGAATTCTCTCCCCCACCGATGATGATGTTAGATAATGCATTCTCTGTCATTCCATTTATAAGTGATGCATTTGGCCTCTAGAAATAAAGGCCGAGTGCAATGATTCAATGCAAAACTGATTAGGAATGACCGCAAATTGTGAATTGACAGAAAACAACTCGAGAGCAGCGGGGCTTCGTCTCTGAGGTCAATTTGGAGGGACAACAACGCAAAAAGGGATGAAACTTCTACGGAAAAATTGGGAATAAATATTTCAAAATATATAAAAATTTGGAGTGGCTGTTTATTTCATCAGAAATATTGCGGAAGTGAAAACGATCAATTGGAAACTACAGTGTGCACTTTTTTAACATCATTTCAATTCACGTTCCAAATATCAACCCTGTAACTGAATAAGCAGAAGTAAAGGTGTGAAAAACCTCAATTACCACGAAAAACAAGAAATCTCTAAATACAAATGGCGGTGCTTTAGGAAAATAGTTGTAACTAATATGGCGCACTTTCGAATCATCAACTCCATCCACGCAAGAAATTTCAACCATCTAGCTCAAGTTTGATGAGCTGCGAATGTACGCCAATCCTCAAACAACGTAAATCTCTAGATAAAAATGTCGGCAAAAACAAAAAAGTTTATACCTACCGAAATAACTTCCTTAGCATCAACTCCATCTACGTACAAATGTTTAATAAAATAGCTTTATTTGGAGGGGTTAGGGAATGCAAAAATCCTCCTAAAACCGTTTTTTAAAACTATATGCTCCCTCAACGATGCCCTGGGAGCTGAAATTATATATTGAACAAAATTAATTTTCTGCAACTCACTTGCCCAAAGTTTGGGTAACTGAAATATTTCAGTTCAGTTGATCTGATGGGGACCGCTGGAAATATATATATTATATATATATATATATATATATATATATATATATATATATATATATATATATATATATATATATATATATATATATATATATATATATATATATATATATATATATAGAATAAATGTCAAAGAAATTTCAATTTTTTCAAAAGTTTTGATAAAGCCACGAATGTCGTGGCGAAACGTCAACTTTTTAATAAAATCGAGTTTTTTAAGATTCAACAAGCCTGTTATTGCTAATAATTATCAAGAGATTAGAAATAGTTCACAGGCAACAACAATTCGAATAAATAATTAAATATATATATATATATATATATATATATATATAATATAATATATATATATATATATATATATATATATTTATTCGAATTGTTGTTGCCTGTGATCTATTTTTAAACTCTTGATAATTATTAGCAATAACAGGCTGGTTTAATCTTTGAAAACTCGATTTTAATAAAAAATTGACGTTCCACTATGATATTCGTAATTGAAATTTCTTTGACATTTATTGATTTAAAAAAATTGAAAAAAACAGGGCTGCTTAGTATATGCTATTCAGTTCAATATTAACATTCAAAATTGTTATCACCAGATGGTAAGGGAAACCAAGAAACCCTCACCTACGCAATGTTTGAAAATAATAATAAAAGGGTACTATTTATCTAACAACAAAGAAAATGAGTCATGGGAAAACATTAAAGAAGTGGAGTAGAATTATCGGTATAGACGCTTATATTGGAAGCAGCCGTTGACACGTGTTTCGGACTCTTTGGTCCCTCATCAGAACGGCGTAGCCAAAGTATTGGATTGAAAATTTGAAGATGAAAAAAAGTACAAACAAACAAAAATCCTTAGATACGGAAGATAATCACACAATTGTGGTTTATTGTCTGAACTCTCCGGTATGGGAGATTTGGTCAAACTTTGCCACGGAGGCGATTAATGCTATCCGCGAGATCTAAAGAACGAGTAAATAAACAATAACAATGAAATTAGTTGCTGGAAAATATTAAATAGGTAGAGCAAAATTATCGGAATAGTTCGTTTATATGAAAGTAGCCGTTTTCAATGAAATTTTTTAATTTATTTAGAATTTCAAATCTTTTAAAAAGGGGTACTTACAGTTTTTAACAAAGTTTAAAACCCTCAGCTTTAAGTTTAGGATCATTGCCATATTTTCAGCTTGCAATATTTAATTATTTATTCGAATTGTTGTTGCCTGTGATCTATTTTTAAACTCTTGATAATTATTAGCAATAACAGGCTGGGTTGAATCTTGAAGAAACTCGATTTTAATAAAAAATTGACGTTCCACTATGATATTCGTAATTGAAATTTCTTTGACATTTATTGATTTTAAAAAAATTGAAAAAAACAGGGCTGCTTAGTATATGCTATTCAGTTCAATATTAACATTCAAAATTGTTATCACGCAGATGGTAAGGGATAACCAAAGAAACCCTCACCTACGCAATGTTTGAAAATAATAATAAAAGGGTACTATTTATCTAACAACAAAGAAATAAGAGTCGATGGGAAAAACATATAAAAGAAAGTGGATGTAAGAATTATCGGTTATATGACGCCTTATATGGAAAGCAGCCGTTTGACCACGCTGTTATCGGGACTCCTTTGGGTCCAATCCATCAGCAACGTGTCCCGTAGCCAAGCTATTGCGGATTGGAAAAGAATTATGAAGATGAAAGAACAAGCTAACCATTAACAATACAAACTCCTTAGTACGGAAGTCGATCACACAATTGTGGTATTTTGTAACTGAACTCTCCGGTAATGGGAGATTTGGTCAAACTTTGCCACGGAAGGCGAAATTAATGCTATCCGCCGAGATCTAAGCAACGGAGTTAAATACAACAATAACCAACTGAGAACTTAGTTTGCTGGAAAAATATTAAATAGGCTAGAGCAAAATTATCGGAATAGTCTCGTTTATATGAAAAGTAGCCGATTCTCTCCAATGACACACAAAAAAAAAAAATTTTTTCTATTTACTTTAGAAATTTCATAAATCCTTTTAAAAAGAGCTGGCGCTCAACATTCCCCAAGAACCGTACTACAGTTTTTTAACAAAGTTTTACAAAACCCTCAAGCTTAAAGTTTATTAGGCATTCATCTGCAATAATTTTATCCAGCTGTGCAAGGTGAGTCTTAGATTATTTATTCGAATTGCTTGTATGACCCTGTGATCTATTTGTTAAACCTCCTTGAACTAATTATATATAAGCGAATACAACAGGACTGTGTATGATACTTCTGATGAAACTCGAATTTTAATGAAAAAATCTGACGTTGCAGTCCACTAATGATATTATGTCGTTACATTGAAAATTTCATTTTTGAACATTCTTTATTGATTCTAAAAAAATTGAAACACAAAACAGGGCTGCTTAGTAATAATAATGCTATTTCAGTTTTCTGCAACTATTAAACATTCAAAACTTGTTATCACCAGATGGTTAAGGGAAACCAGAGAGAAACCCTCACCTACCGCACATGTTTGAAAATAAATAATAATTAAGTGCGCCATCTCTAACCGGGTCTATCTTTATCTTTACACAGAACAAAAGAAATGAGTCATGGCGAATAACATTAAAGTACAGTGGTAGTAGAATTAACTCAATAGTGATGCGAACGTTCACATTATAACCCTTTATTTTAAGAAATCGAGTTTTTCAAGATTCAACCAGCCTGTTATTGCTAATAATTATCAAGAGGTTAGAAATAATATATAATATATAATATATATATATATATATATATATATATATATATATATATATATATTAATATATAGATATATAGATATATATATATATATATATATATATATATATATATATATATATATATATATATATATATATATATATATGGGTGTCCCGTAAATAACACGGCAGAGTGACACTGGAGGTAGATTGGCTTCAGGTCAATAAGATAACATCAACATGACCTCGATAAAAGTTTTCTGGTTTTCGAGATATTGCCACTCTTATGTTTTTTTCAAAAATCTATACATTTTGGTCATTTTCTCGCCTGTTTTGAATATGAATAAGTTCTATCTCATGGTTTTTTTTTCTTGTGCTATCATCAATATATGGTTGAGAAAATCGACCTATCATTTCATTAAAAACTAGCTCGCTAACCTCAAAAAAAAATCAAGTTGTTTCAATTTAATTTAAATCCGAAAACCTTAAGTAAAGTTTGACTATTTACTGTGAAAAAATATTGTTACATACAGAATCAGCAAATGATCTTGAAAACTAGCCTATTTGATGCTCTTTCGAAAACGGTATAACTGTGGTTTTTTTCTCTCAAAAGTTTAAAAATTCCAATTTTTGTCATTGAAGTCGTGCTACCTGCATGTATACACTGCGCCGCAAATTTAACGCATACATTAAATATTTCGTAATGTTTGACTAAATATTCTCTCAGGCGGTGATCCGATTGAAATAAATTTTTTACCAAATAGTAGCTCCGTTTTTTGAGAAAATGTAATTGTTATAAGATGATCAAAAAAAAAACGAATGAACTTATTGTATAGGGTGTTTGAATAGCGACATGTTTTCTTCGTCCAAGTTTGCATCCTTCTGCGGGCAATATCGGGTAGCTCAGGCAGAAAAAAAATAGACGGTGTCATAATCGCATGTCTCCTGAGTAATTTTTTTTTTCAATCGTCTGTTTATCTCGAGTCACTCGAAAGATATTCATGTTTTTATAACCGCTCACACTTTTCAAACGAAATTTTTTAATTTTTTTTTGTTAACTTGTGAAGGAGAATATGCAAACGAAATTTCATTAAAAGTTGACCACTTTGTTTATTTATTTATTTTGAATTGATTGGGCCGATGCATGATGTAAATTAATAAACATATCAAAACAATGGTTCATAAAAACAGTATACATATTTATTTATATACACAAAGTAAAATAACGCACGACCCTCGTTTCCGTGAAAATTCATCTTCTTCATATGCTTGATGCTAACTAATAAATAGGTTTCTCCGTTATATCGAATACAAGAAATAAATAAATGACAAATTGTGTAGAGTAAATAGAAGGATGGTTACAAATTAGTAAAGTAGGAAAAACCCATTCTAAACTGGTAGTCAGCTAGTTCGGTAATTTTGAAAAGATTCGGAAGGGGCTTGTAATATGGAGAGACATACAAAACCAATTAAACACAGTTTCTACTTGTGAAGAAATTTTGTATACACAGCCTTCTTCGCAAATTATCAAAAAAGTTCTAAACAATTTAGTTTGAAAAGTGTGAGTGGTTATAAAAACATGAATATCTTTCGAGTGGCTCGAGATAAACAGACTTTTGGAAAAAAAAATTACTCAGAAGACATGCGATTATAACACCGTCTATTTTTTTTCTGTCTGAGCTACCCGATATTGCCCGCAGAAGGATGTGAACTTGGACGAAGAAAACATTTCGCTATTCAAACACCCTGTACAATAAGTTGATTCATTTGTTTTGATCATCTTATAACTATTGCATATTGTCAAAGAACTGAGCTACAATTTGGTGACAAAATTCATTCAAATCGGATCACCGCCTGAGAAAATATGCAGTCAAAACTTAGGAAATATTTAATGAATGCGTTAAATTTGCGGCGCAGTGTATTTCACAAGTAGCACGACTTCAATGACAAAAATTGGAATTTTAAGACTTTTGAAAGAAGAAAACCACAAATGTTGTATCGTTTTGGAAAGAGCATCAAATAGGCTAGTTTTTAAGATCATTTGCTGATTCTGTCTGGTACATTATTTTTTCACAGTAAATAGTCAAACTTTACTTAAGGTTGTCGGATTTAAATTAAATTGAAACAACTTGAATTTTTTATGAGGTTAGCGAGCTAGTTTTTGATGAAATGATAGGTCGATTTTCTCAACCATATATTGACGATAGCACAAGAAAAAAAAACCATGAGTTAGAACTTTTTTATATTCAAAACAGGCGAGAAAATGACCAAAAAGTATAGATTTTTGAAAAAAACATAAGAGTGGCAATATCTCGAAAACCAGAAAACTTTTACTGAGGTCATGTTGATGTTATCTGATTGACCTGAAGCCAATCTACCTCCAGTGTCACTCTGGCGTGTTATTTACGGGACACCCTGATATAATTTATATATATATATATATATATATATATATATATATATATATATATATATATATATATATATATATAGATATATATATATTTATATGTGTATCAGAAATCCAAAAAAATCTAAAAAATAGCGCCATTCCTGCAACTCTCTGTGGACTTTACATATAGTGCAATAGTCTATAATTCCCGGGGAGAATACGACTAACAAGTTCCAGATGAAAGGATCTGGATAAAATGCTGCTTTTTATTTTTAACATATAAATTATTCAAAAGAGACCGCCATACTGCTTCTTCCCTTAATATATATGAGTGAAAGCGGTTCAACTTATAAGTTTTTCAGTAACTCAAACCGGTAAATAATATATTCCAATATTCGATAAGAAAGGGATGAAAATAAAAAATATCGTCTATTCCTATTCATACAAGGTGGCATTGGATGGCAGAAAATGGCTTGTGTACAAAATGTTAGAAAATTTAATTAGGATTTTAATAGGATGTTGATTATAGATTTTCAATCCAATAAAACTTTATGACACCTGATTTTTCTATATAACTTGAAAACTTTGAAGTTTTAATAAAATAACAAATATAGATTCCAGAAATTGAACTTGCGTTCGAAGTTTTTCACTATCGATAAAAATTTCAACTCCGATCAATTTCTCATTAACTACAAAATTAATTTATTCGAATGGAAATAAAGTTCTTATTTTCAATAGTTCGAAATTTAACAATCTTTCAGCCTTCTGAATTCCTTTACTTAAAAAAACATTTTGCAAACCTCCCTGAGGGTGTGCAAATACATTTAATTTTTATTGAAGGTTTCGCTGAATGCGAAGAAGCTGGTAACATGTTTCGATGTACAAAGGTAATTTGATTGGTTTTATATATAAAATGAGGCAATCACCTCATAATGATGTCAGTATATATAGGCCACTGACTACTTCACATTTTGTTAAAACAGCTTATCCCATAAAATGTTCTGTAGAAGAAGGAAACAGAATGTGAAATTATCTTCCTTTACCAATACAAACAATGCCTGATTCGATGATAAACAAAATTGTAATTATACTTGCCTAAGACAGAAAGAAAAGTTAGACAGGTACATATTAATAGTCCTGGTATCATATGCCACCAAAACATCATTAATGAACAGCTGGAAGCTCATTTACAATGGCAAATTCCAACAGAAGCAGCAGAGTTCGAAAGGGTAAAAGAATCCTTATACATGTACTTCGTGTACTATTGCAAAGCATTCAATAATATAAAATAAAACAAATTATGTATAAACTATACTATATGAATTTGGAACCCCACAACATCTGATATCACTCATAGCTAAACTATATAGGTACATCTAATGAAAATGTGTTACATATAGAGAATTATTTATCACATGCGTCAGGCATGGATTTATTCTTTCACCCATGCTACTCAATATATACAGGAAATTTATAATGCTCAAGATCCTGGAATATGAAATTCATACTCTCTGATATGCGGATGATACTTTCCTATTAGCAAATGATTCAGAAGAACGAGGAACCATCACAGTCAACTTTAAAATAAAGAAGAAATAGGACAGAGTCAGGTAGTGCATCAGCATATTTACCAGGGTGTACTTAAATCAAATGAAGTTGGTTGCTCACAGGAGATGGAACACAGAACAGAAATGACAAGCAGATCAATAATAAGTATAGAGAAAACCTGAAAGGATAACTATTACACCTAACGCCAAAAAGAAAATTGTCTAAAGCCTTATATTCCCCAATATGGAGCAGAGTCATGGGACCATGAAATTACAGTTCTGAAGAGAAATAGGTGCGTTCGAGATGTACTGCTGTAGAAAATTCCTTGAAGTCCAATGGATTGCATGGTGAACAAAAGATTATGTCCTTAGTGGAGTGTGAGAACAGGAAGAACGATCCCAAATAGTGAACATCAAGATACTAAAATAAGTTGGCCACGGAAATTACAGTTCCGAAAAAAAAATAAATGTGTTCGAGTTGTACTGCTGAAGAAAATTTCTTCAAGTCCCATGGACTGCATGAAGAACAAAATAGTATGTCCTTAGTGGAGTCTGAGATCATGAAGGACTATCCCAAATAGTGAACATCAAGATACTAAAATACTTTGAAAATTATTTACAGTATAATTCGTTGTTACAATTTACAAAAATATGAGTCGAACGTAATTTGAAACATTATTCGTCTTTCGATTCTAGAAGGAAGATGTCGTGAGATTGAAGATATCGTCATCAAGAATTCACACAATTATACATAAGAGATAAATTCATTCAATTCATATTTTCCTATTACCGTTCTGAATTTCCTTAATGTTTTACAATTTTTTCAATTTGTTTTCATTTTCTACTCTTTTCTCATAATTGGGCTGGATGAATTGTCATAAAAGAAAGCTATTCCTGAAAATAATCTTCTTGCAGAGATTATTATCTGTTTATGGTATTCTATGATTGCTATTAATTTTATATGATTTTCGTAATAATTGTCAAAGATATTGTTATTCTGTTATCCCTTTCATAACTGAATGAAATACCAGAATTATATCATGTATTTTCAATTATTTATTTGAATTAATTTATTGTTTCTTAAATTTTTAACTATTGCAGCATCAATTGTTATATTTCTTTGCAGGAATTATTAATTAATGAATTTACTGTTAATTAATTTTCTGTATAATCATATTAGAAAAAGTTCAAATTCAAATCTCTTATCTTGGCACAAGTTTTTTCTAAATATTCGTGTTCTGGTACCTTGTTTATTGACAATGAAAGTGATTTTATTATTGAAGTAACCGTGTATTCCATAAGTGTCTACTGCTAAGTTAACAAAATCTACTAATCTTTCAATATCAAAACAAAACATGAACGAAAAATAAAAAAGCTTTCTCTTTTTTGATTTCACACTGCCAATTTGAATTTCAAATTTGATGTTATAAACTTTAACTGTAGGACCAGTATTCCAAATTGATTAATAGAAACACAATAAATTCATCATATATTATCATATTTAAATTCTAAACTGTTCAAATAATTTGTTATTTATTTATCATTTTCAAGTCAGTCATTGAAGAATTAGAAAATGAAGATCAAGTTATGCAGGAAGTGCCTATAATCTCCACCTATAAATAAATTACAATACAATTAATAATACAAGTCTCAATTGAGTCCTATTGATGGTAGGTAGTAGGTATGAATGTATTCTCATATATTTAAATAATGAAATATTTCAATGCAAGATACCATGTACTGCAGTATAATTGAAAAGCTCGTTAATACAAATATTATTTTAATTTCAAACTGAAATCCGTTTTTGTTCGTTCTTTTTTTGGTTCACGAAAAACTACAAAGTATTTTATTTATTTGAGTATTTGTGTTGAATCTTCGATGCTAGATTGAGTCATTATTCAGTAGATAAAAGACGATCCACAGTATATTAAGTAATTATAGTAATAATAAGCTGAAAGGCTCTTAATTGGACAAGTATATGATTGATGGTATGTCCATTTTCTAGTCTTAAAATAAATTTGTTCACATAATATTTGTTTTGTTTGAGAATGCTATAAGAAGTTAATCAGTTTCTCCATTTTCGACTGGTTAAAAAAATTGTTATATACAATACCTATCATTTTCATTTCAATCGATTTTCATTAAATATATTAGTCATATTTCATCCATACTTATATTTTACAAGATTTATATTAGTAGTACAATGAATTGCTGTTATTCTGTATGTTCAATCCTTACGATGATTTTGGTAATACCTACTAAATCAATCAGCACTGTTTTCTTCAAGAAATGTCTTTATAGGCCAGTCAGTTGAGATAATCAATTAACAATAATTCCAAAAGTTTTCAAACTTCAATGTAGGGTCGGGAAAGAGATAAAAACAAACTATGAAATTTTGCAACCTTTTCCGAAGTCCGGAACATTGTAAAAATTGCAAAAACATTGAATTTTGCCTTAGGCTTGTGAAAAAAATTCCAAAAATTCTGCAAACTTGGTGTAGTATTGAATTTATTATTGCATATCGTGTATCAAATTTGCAACCAATTTAAGGGTACGGAAAATTTTTTCATTCGAAATTAACGTTTTTCTTTGATAAACTGACCTAAAAATTCCAGAAATTCTGCAAACCTGACAGATACTTCGGAAAAATATACCGAACAGTTGTATGAATTTGCAACCATTCACGTTGACAGGAACATGTTTATTGATAATTTTTTCAATTCGTGGTCATTTTTTCGGGCAAGATGATCTCGAAATAATTACAAAAGTTTTGAAACTTGGTTGTCAATTCAGAAAATATCTATTCTGATGCACTTGCAAATTTGCAGCCTTGTACGAGGTCCGGAACTTTATGTAATTTGCAAAAATATGATTTTTGGAATTTTATAGTTTTGGATATTAGGTAAAGTTCCGGGTACAAGGTTGCAAATTTGCAAATGCATCAGAATAGATGTTTTCTAAATTTGCAACCAAGTTTCAAAACCTTTCTCTCGAGACCATCATGCTCGAAAAAATTACCACGAATTAAAAAAATTATAAATAAACATGTTCCGGCTAACGTAGAGTTGCAAATTTATACAACTATTCGGTATATTTTTCCGAAGTATCTGTCAACCCAGGTAGCCAACATGACGTTATTGACGTCTATAAGACGTCAATTCTTAGTCATTTTTGGTCTTTGACGTCCGGTGACCAAAAAATAACGTCTCTATAATGTCATTTTTAAGACATGGTTTAGACGTCTTTTAGGCGTCTCATAAAGGTCTTTAATTCAAAATTGAGTGATCCGGATCAAAATTCATTGGTAAAATTGATTAGTATCTTTACCTATGTTTTATATTTTGCTGTTACAAATCAGTTCTAGATTAACTCTATCAAATAAAATTATTAAAAAACAAACTGTGTATTTTTCAAATTAAAAAATGACAAAAATTAATTAAAATTTAAGAAAATAAGCCTAATATTAATGAATTTAATACTATTTTATTTTTCCAAATGTCAGTTCTATCTCGAATTTCTAAGAGATTTCGTTTTTTACACCTGACGCCTCTGACATAATAACCGATAAGTTATATACCTTTGTTACCGGCAGACCACGTTGCCATTCACGGCGACAAATTTCGAAAATGTTGACTTGGCGACGATTGTCCAAAAATGATTCACTTTGGCGACTGACCGACTTAATATTTTATGGAGAAAAGTCGAATACTTTAGAAGAGTACATTCGTCGGTAATATAAAAAATTTGCAAAACGCGACTACAACTCGTCTCATCTCAGTTTTTTAATTTACATCATAGTTGATGGCGATTTTCAGCCTTGTCACTCTGGCAACACTGCCGGCAAACTATCGTATACTTCCTTCCTACGCTACAGAAAGACAGAAAGTTGTGTTGTGGTTAGGCGTTTATTGATATGATATACAAAGAACTACTTACTACTATGGCTACACTTTTTCTTTTGTAACTTGTTTTAGTTGTGTTGTGTGTTTTATTCTACTATCAGCGAACTAGGTGAAATAATTGTATACTGCGTTCTGCAACTTGATGAAACAGGCGGCGAAGGACTCGCAGTAGTTCATGAAAACTGGTTGACGCCATTAAAAATAAAAAGAAAGGCAAGAAAATATTCTCGGAACTTAGTCTGAACAATGCACTCATTAGTAATTTGAATTCAAAGCCTATTTTATGAAAACAAGATATCAAATAATGTAGGGTAAAGAGAGGAGAGATGGACCACATTTTAGAAATGTCGCAACTAAAACTTTATTAAAGCATATATAAACCTAACAAAATTGGTAAAATATAAAGTAATGTTAATATTTTAAACCTAGAGTAAAATTTGGTTATAACGACTATTTTAAAGAACATGGTAACAAACTTAATATAACATTACATTGGACCGACTCTCCTCCAAGTCGGAGGATAGATGGACTGCATATACTAGGATAGATGGACCACCTCAACATCTTGTTTTTTCTTAGCTACATTCATACCACAAGCATGGCATATGGATTCAAAGTTCGTACAGCCTTCGTGGAGCCATCGCTTGCATATAATGCATTGGATCCAATATTCCTTTTTCTTTGTTTTCCTGTAATCTTGACCCCTTTTCCGCCAATACTTCACCAGCCCGAGTGTTTAATTGAAGGCCGGTCTCATCACAATTAAAAATATTACTCGGCTTATCAAAAAGTGATTTTTCTGTTCAAGCGCGTTCCAGATTTTTAAAATAAGAATGCACTACATCTTTGGACATCCCCATAGCCATAGCAACTGAGACGTTTTCAGCTTTTCTAACAACAATGTCAGATCTTCTTCTCAGAAATGATTCCAACCACTTTTGTCCAGCATTACCTAAAATATTTAAAAAAAAACAGTTGCCTAATAGTTAAAATATGTTATTTTTCTGTATAGCGGTTAAGCACTTACCTCAATTTTCGTTAAATATATTCTTAATTCCTAGCTTTACTGCCAAATTGTAAGCCATTTGTCGAACTTCCTGTCTTGTAGGTCAGAAACCATTTTTTTGAAGCTTTTAACGTGATTGGCAAGTTTCGATTTAGCGTTTACTCCAAGCATTGAATCCGGCCCTAATCTGATTAGTTTTTCTGTATTATTGGTTTTTATTCTTCGTTTAAGTGTAGTCTTTGGTATTTTAAAATGTATAGCCGCTTGATTAACACCCATGGCATCTTCTTTGACCGCAATTATGGCTGATTCCAAATCATTTGCTGACCATATACCTCTTGGGGGTGCATTAACCTTGCGCTTATACGTATTAGGCATTTGTCTAAAACACAACATATGGTTAAACACCAGGTCCATCTATCCTCCTATAGACTGGTCCATCTCTCCTTTTTTGAGAGGAGAGATGGGCCACCTGATTTATTCTAACTGAATCGATTAAATCGAAACATTTTAGGTTAGGAATAAACTTCAGATATCTTATGGTTATTGTATGACCCAATTTGGCAATATAACTTACCTAGCTGGTTGCAAACTCTATCACAAATATTTGCACATAAATTTGTCACACTAGAAAAACCAAAAATATTAAATATTTGTTCTTAAACACATCAAAATAAACAACAATTGCGTTTCTCTATGCCAACAGGTGCTAACAGAGATGTGCTCCCGCAGAAAATATCGACGTTGCCGTAGTTTACGAAATATCCGTGGTGGTCCGTCACTCCTCTTGGTCCATCTATCCTCTCTTTACCCTACATATATTTTGAAAATTTGATCAAACCTTGAAAATTGATGAGAAATTATTGACCATACTAGCTAAATTCAATAATATATATAAAGTCGCTCGAAATTAATGAGACTGATCAAAAATTGTTATTATGTCTTTTTGTTGGCCATTAAAATTTAAATAACGTTTATAATATATATGTATATAAAATCATTCTATAAACTTTCCTAATATTTTGATCAATAAAGCACTTTGTTGAAGTTTGAGCACTAAAACCTGAATGTACATGAGTGTTCTGAAAAATAGGAAATTGATAGAACTAGCTAATTTGTAATCTTAATTTCCAGAAATAACATAATTAAAAATTGAGAGGGCTTCCTTAGATGAAATACAGGATATAATAAAGACATGGCTGAAGCATACACCAGACCGAAAAAGAGGACAGAAGAAGAATGATGAAGTTGTAAATATGTATAATTACTATGGAAGTTTGTAGCCAAGTTGAGCAGATATATAAATAAATGTTGAAATTTTTGGGGTCGATATTTTACGTCTTTTTGAGGTCGTTATATCGTCCATTTTAGGTCTATTTAGTTTCAAATTAGACGTCCAATGGACGTCAGAATATGACGTCTATTGGATGTGACATTACGGCGTCGTTTTGACGTCATATTGGACGTATATTTGACGTCATTTGGACATATGTAGTGACGTCCTTTTGACGTCATATAGACGTCATGTGCTACCTGGGAAGTTTACATAACTTTTGGAATTTTCTTGGTAAGTTTATCAAACCGTTAATTTTGAATGAAAAAATTTTTCCGTACCCTTAAACTGGTTGCAAATTTGATACGTGCTATGAAATAATATATTTAATACTACTCCAAGTTTGCAGAACTTTTGGAGTTTTTTTCACAAGCATAAGGCAAAATTGAATATTATTGCAATTTTAACAATGTTCCGGTCTTCGGAAAAATGAGATTTGTTCCTGTCTCTATGTAGCAGTCACTTGGCCAAAGTTTAAAACTTTTGGAATTATTGTTGAATTTTCGATTTTCAATGTCTAAACTGACACGCCTATTACTTTGGGAAAACGTGACTTCATATTTTTCGATTTTTCTCCCAAATATGCAA
>JARQZK010005118.1:10000-42500 GCA_030704885.1 Cynegetis impunctata | reverse complement strand
TATTCAAAATATAATGTCAATCTGATTAATTATTAGTCCAAAATAGGTGTCAACTGCTTCTGTATGTATATATATATATATATATATATATATATATATATATATATATATATATATATATATATATATATATATATATATATATATATTTATTTATAAATTGATAAATATATATATATATATATATATATACATATATATATATATATATATATATATATATATATATATATATATATATATATATATACCGGGTGTCCGCGGAAGGTGGCTCGCCACTATAACTTTTTTGTTTTCAGAGATAATGAAATAAAATTTAGAGGATCTGTTTGATGCATGAAACTGCATTTTTCGACAAGTAACACAACTTCATGCAACTTCCGGTTTCACCGGAAGTGACATAAACTTCAATTTTTAAATGGGACACCGGGTATATTTTCAGTTTTTATGTCTCCATATGACATTTAGAATACAACCATGTATCATTTGTCTGTTTTTGTAACCTTTTTTTTATTACTATTTTTTTTCGAATGGCAACGTGGTGGCTCGTCGGGTTAAAAAAAAAGATCATTTTATTACGATTAATTTGATACCGCACTCTAGGTATTAGGTTGAAAGAAAACTTTCGATAAATACCTGAAATCCCATTACTTTAGAACTTTCTTTAAATGAAGAATCTTATTGAGATTAAAATAACATTTGAAATCATCGAGTAGCCTGTGACCAACACAACTGAAACAAAGCCACGCCCACAAATGTACGTCCCTGGACGGCAAACAGGGCCATTCTAGGACCGAAATTATTCATTTGAACGCATCTATAGCCCTCTACAATAAAAACTTATTTCGAAAAAAAAATTGAACAACGGTTACAAAAAGTAGCAAATGATACATGGTTGTATTCTTAATGTCATATGGAGACAAAATACTGAAAATATACCAGGTGTCCCATTTCAAAATCGAAAGTTTATGTCACTTCCGGTGAAACCGGAAGTTGCATGAAGTTGGGTTATTTGTCAAAAAACGCAGTTTTAGGCATTAAACAGATACTGTAAATTTAATTTCATTATCTCCGAAAACAAAAAAGTTATAGGGGCGAGCCACCTTCCGTGTACACCCGGTATATATATATATATATATATATATATATATATATATATATATATATATATATATATATATATATATATACATTGAAGAACAATTAAGCAGATGTAGCCAGTAATAGACATTTTTCAATTCATGTTGTGACAACTTAGTTATAAATGTTGGATCGGGAATAACAGAATACCCCACGGTTCCGTGGGAATCGAACCCACGAGCAGCTATATCCCGAAGAACTAAACTAGTGCTTACTCATAGCGATATAACGTCGCACTACAATGCAGATATTTTTTCTTTGAATTGTTCAGTTAGAAAAAAATATCTCAATAATATTATTGAGATATACTACTATATAGTATATCGAAAAAATATTTATCAATATTTCTTCGATTTGTCACAACTATCTTAGGATTTAGTTAATTTTAATGAGAATTTTTAATCAATAAATATTGATTTTGCTTAACATTTGCTAAAACATTTTTGGAACAGAATAAATACACAATTGGCTTTCGATCCACTCACTTTCGATAGTCAGTGCTGATTGGCTCATTCTCAATATTACTACGTACTACGATACTAAACGGAAAACATTCAGCTTCCACTTAAGTTTACCGACCATTACCGACATCCAATACAGACAATAAGGTGCATTCTACCTGCTTATAGCAGATGGAAGAATTGTTTTTGCGAGAGATAATAATTTCATGCTCTTTTATTACCTGGTTGTACTAGTTTTAGAAGAATGGTTTTTTCTAAAAGAAAAGTATATATCTTGTTCTCAAAAACATTGAGGGCGTCATTCAAGAAGAATTATTCTGAATCTGAATTTCTATATAACCGACACACAACTTTTGAAAAAGAGAGAAAACACCCTCGAATCGTAAATTGATATATTTAAATAGAACATATTCTTTTAAGCAGTATTTCCCCCGAAAATAATAGGCTTTTTCAGCGCATCGAAAGTAACCAATTACGAACGAGAGTATTTTTATAATTAGTTTCAGACCATTTTAGATTTTTATTGATGTCTGATATTCTGATATATAATATATATATATATATATATATATATATATATATATATATATATATATATATATATATATATATATATATATATATATATATATATATATAAGTGTTTCTACCAGTCAAACTTAATCTACATATTGATCCTGTTTTTGAGTATTTCGTTTCGAATTCTAAACGTGTTTTGTAAGAATTTTTTATAGTTCGAAGAGTAAGAGAACCTAAAAGATACTATTTGAAATAAAACACTTAGATACATTACCGAAATAAAACGATTTCTGATGGTTGCAACTACAACCGAAACGTTAAAAACAATGTGAAGTGAAAAGAACCTACCAAACCCAAGAACAAACAATCCAATATATATAGAGATATATATATATATATATATATATATATATATATATATATATATATATATATATATATATATATATATATATATATATCAGTGGCGGCTCGTGAGGTTTTGGTTTGAGGAGGCTACAAGAGGTGATAAAAAATACACCATAGGCGAAAATTTTTAGGATTTCAAGGACAAACGCCTTATAATTTAAAGAAAATCAAAGTAAAACAAGCACCCTAAGCTATTAATTTATTTTCACTTTCGAGTGTCTACCTTGAGACCTACAACTCCTATTTACAATATTCACAAAAACTCTTCTCAGCCAATTAATCAATTCATCTATTCATCAAATTTTTTTTTTCACAAAATAGGTACCTACCTGCCTACTTAACGAATTTGTTAACAGCTGGTGAGAGCAAATAAAAAGTTATTATATATTTTTGAAGATTAGCGGGATTCTGCGATCTTTAACGTTAGCAAAATGATCTATAATATCCTCATAAAAATTTTTGTCTTTCGCCAAATGTTTTACCAATTCCTTTTCAATAGACAACAAACTAATATTTTTCAAACGATCCTGGCTCATTGAATTTCGTAAATAAGTTTCAATTCTCTTAAGAGTGAAAAACGAGCGCTCTACGGAAGCCGATGTCACCGGGATAGAAACAATTAGACATAAGAGTTTATAAACTTGGGGTAAATCTTGATTCAAATCATTATCAAAAAGGTATTTAATAGTCCTCACATGATTTTCATTTTGCCCCAAAATTTCATTGTCATTATAAAAAACACACAGTTCATTTTTTATGGCCACCTTATCAAAAAAAGTGTATTTTTGACATAAATTTTCCAAAAGGTTATCTGGAAAATTAGCCGAAAATCCGGTTATCAAATTTTTATTGAGTAAGTCGAAAAAATGCAGTTCTTTCAAATCAGAGAACCTTATTTCTATTTGACCCCTAATAGTATCCAAAATTTCATAAAATATTTGCTTATAGTGAAGCTCCATATCTGCGTAACTGAATTCCTTTCGTGTTGGGCTAAATTGAGTCGTATCATCAGTAGTTTGAAATACAGAAAATAGTTTTTTAAAATAAACTTCTGCACGAAATTCTGAAATTTTTTCCAAAAGAAACTTGAGCCGATTTCGTGAGTAAATTACATCTGCAAACTTGTGCTGTAAGATTTGAAAAACTATTTCTGTTTGTTCAAAAATTAATTTAAAGATGTTTAAAAAATATATAAATTCCTTATCTTGTAAGTAAGATATTAATCCGCGTGCGGTATTTAAAGTTACTTTATCGGTGAAAAATTCCTCACTTTCAACTATAGAATTAAATCCTCAAATCCTAAGCGGCCCCAAACAGAGACATTTTCCCTAGTAAACACTGCCAACAAAATAATTTATTTTTTACCTGTGATCCGGTTAGGCAAGGATGTCTCTCATAATTTCTTGTATTAAAACCGCGGTTTGGTTGTCTGTTACGCTGCACCAAATTGTTTAATTCAGGGGTAGGTCGCAATGTTTTTATCAAAACTTTATCCTCATAACTTAGTGCACTAAAGTTATGGGATAACAAATATTCCACTAAGTCACCATTGAAATTTTTGAAATTAACATCAGTAACCAAACTCATTTTAAAACAATACGCGAGCAATTTAAGTACACAAGCTGTTTTCGGTCACTACGATTAAATTAATGCTTTCCAACGAATTCACTCGATGTCACGCGAAATTCTATAGTTGTGATTGGTCGACATTGTATGAGACTGGGCTCTATCGTTGTTGCCATTTACATGTGTTTTGCTTTTCTATTGCAATGAAGTATTCATTCGGAGTATTTGCACCGTTGTTTGATTTTCTGTGGCAGGCATAATGAACCTTGAGAATATACCTTTCCATGCCTCCGCAGCGTTG
The DNA here is from genome assembly GCA_030704885.1 of Cynegetis impunctata. Taxonomy (NCBI): domain Eukaryota; kingdom Metazoa; phylum Arthropoda; class Insecta; order Coleoptera; family Coccinellidae; genus Cynegetis; species Cynegetis impunctata. The sequence goes on along the minus strand of JARQZK010005118.1, from coordinate 38,105 downwards.
CCACAAATTTTGAAATGAATGAAATGCAGTAAATGTAAATACCTTCTATCGTAATTAATAAATTATATTATATAATGTAGGTTGAAAGGATGGTAGGTGCATAAAATAATATGATTTTGATGAATATGAATATGCTGAATGCTGACTATTCAATATAATATATTAGTGATACACGGAATATTATTGAGGAGGCTTAGCCTCCTTAGCCTCCTTTGACTAGCCGCCCCTGATATATATATATATATATATATATATATATATATATATATATATATATATATATATATATATATATATATATATATATATATGTATATATATATATATATATATATATATATATTATATGAATATATATATATATATATATATATATATATATATATATATGTATATATATATATATATATATATATATATATATATATATATATATATATATATATATATATATATATATATATATATATATATATATATATATATATATATATATATACCTATATATATATATATATATATATATATATATATATATATATATATATATATATATATGTATACAGGATGTCCCTCATTTGTTGTGACACAGGGAAACTAAGTGAAGTAGAGGTCAAAATAAGTCGATTGGGCCCAATTTATTCATATACCAAAATGTAGCGTTCGCTCGTGAGATTATAATTTTTCAATATGATGTCCAGTTTCAACAATACAAAGATCAATTCGACGTAAAAAATTGAAATGCACCCTTCTCAAAATGTGCTTTTTTATTTAAACTCTTATCACAGGTCAATGTTACATTTTGGTATATAAATAAAGTGGGTCCAATCGACTTATTTTGACCTCTAATATACGGATATATATATATATATATATATATATATATATATATATATAACTTTTGTCGATAGATCTGGATGTTTTATGAGTTCAAACAATGCAAAACTTTCTATGGAGATATTTTCCTAGAACTTCTGGAAAAATATATTCTCCAGAAAGTAAGACTAAATTCTGGTGGTTCCTGTTTTGCATAGAAGATAATATTCTAATTTGTTCATCTTCAAAAGCCCTATTTCATAACTCAATTTCTTCCTTCCCTTCATCAGAATAATTCCCCAAAATGAAAAATTCGACTCCGTTATAAAAATGTACCCGAAATGGAAATACGCGGCATAGAGCGAATATTCCGGGAACACCGAGAACGATATAATTCTAATTGAAATTAAACACGGAGAATGAAGCGGCAGTCGTGTTGACGGCAACGGCGGCGTGTCAGAGTGCAAATTATCGAGAATGTAGCACGTGGAGTTCCTATATTTCCATTTGAATAGAATCCTTAATGCCGCTCTGAATAATTACAAACTTTGATTGCTCCATGTAACTGTATACTTCGGTGTAAACCCTCGGGACAGAGCCGTAATTGGCCGGGGGAGGCATAGTCAAACGCTAGGATGTTGTGGCGTATTAGAAAACGATGTCACGAATTATTGTGGACCCGATTGTGAAGTTAATTGGCTTGACATGTTCCAACGATAGAATTATATATCGCATTGGAAACCTTCGGCTACGAGTTTATGGTGATATAGAAGGAATACACTATTTATGATAATTAGAACTGATTCAGACGTTATTCAGTCATTATGAAAAACAATGAGCAAAATGCAGGAAGTTCCAGCATTGCGTATATGAATATTTGACTCATGAGATATTTTAAGTACGTGATAAAGGCTTCTCCGTCAAAATTTAAAAAAAATTGTTTTCTTTGTGAACAACTCATACTACTCTCGTTATAAATGACTACAAAATATAATGGTAATATTTGGTTGTGTTTCACAGTTCTTGGCATTCAGTCAAGAGATCATATACGTGCATGAAGCTATGGTTTAACTTACACACCTATTGACGTAGTTGTACATCCATTGGTGTAGTAACGTTCCACTTGTCATTCCTGACGAAGTGACTCTACTCTCCTAATATTGCTTTAACTTACATTCTCTCTTACTCTCACACAAATCGTTTCATATATGGGAAAAATTCAACCAGAATTACCAATCTTCAAAGGTCCGTTTGACCACGATATCGCCACTTTGGGTAGGCAAAACTTAGACTGCGATTGTAGGTCAACATATGCGAAACCTGTATGACGTAGTTTTAAGTCTGTGGATTATATCCTGACAAAATTTAGAGCAATTCCCTGAAAATTATCTACAAGGGTAGGTTTTTGTACCCTAAGGTATATCCAAGTCATTTACAGGCCAAGAGAATCAAATTTAGTCATATCCGAGCTAACGATAACAAAAAATTTATGATAAATTGAACATATCCTATTGAGTTTCGTTCAAAACTACGAAAAAACGTGCTACACAGAAACATTGACCCTTTCGAGGGTGCTCCAGTCCCAAGGAAGGGTCGAAGCACCAAGTGGTTCGCATAATTAGGAAGGTCTTGTTAGGACCTACCCAACAGAGAATATAATAGAAGCGGCTCTTCCTTGGAACCATTAGTGATTTTGGTTAATTTTTTCGACAACAAAGAATTTCTAGAGAAAGCTGATAGTTTTGTTTCATTGTGCACTTATTTATCCAACAAATCGTATTATAAAGTTGCTACATAGTTCAGATTGTTTATTTTAAATGAATCGCGAAGGAATATACTGCTGTTTGTTCATGCTGTACCGTATCATGTTTCTGTTTTTACCTTGGGGAAACCTCGTTTTCCTCACTGCTATATCTAAGTTATGTACCGCATCACTTTTTTGATTCTTGCTGTATTTTTATATCAATCTACTTCGTTTCCATTACTGTTATATATAAATATCCTTAGTATCATAACTAAACATGTTTTTGTTAGTGATATGTCTACTACGTCATGTATTGCATCAAGTTGTTGTTTCTGCTTATCTGCCTACCTTTCTGCTTAAATTTGCTATTGCTGTTGTGTTTACGTAACTCAGCGGATCCCATTTTTGTTCATGTTGTGTGTTTCTACCTTACGTGTTCGTTCCTGTTATGCACCTACATACCATACTGCATCACATTTCCTCTTGGGCTGTGTATATGTACAGTACCGCATAAGGTTCATGTTCTAAATGACTACGCAACGTAAATATCATTACCACACCAAACTACCTTACTGTTGTATGGAGTACTGCAGCTTTTTGAAATTTTCGTTATATCATTCTTATCGAACTGCATCGTATTTCTGTTGCTACTGTGGTATCGTATGGAATCATGTTTTCGTTTCTGCTGTACCCACCAACGACTCGCACATTACGAGTGAGCTGTAGCAACTCTTCTGTGCACACCTCTTCAATTTTGGATGAGCCAGCCCTCAGATATGTTAGATAGAGAATATCCAAAAAAATTTTTTTTGTCGTTATATATATATATATATATCTATATATATATATATATATATATATATATATATATATATATATATATATATATATATATATATATATATATATATATATATAATTATATATATATATATATATATATACATATATATATATATATATATATATATATATATATATATATATATATATATATATATATATATATAATTAATACAAGGAGTATTGCCGTAACTTCTAACTTATAAAAGGTTATATTAGGCACTCGGCAAAAGGAGGCTAGATTTAAATCAAACAACCATTGGTCATGAAAATCTATATTTCGGTCCTTAGTTTGGGACCTTCATCAGGATGCTGGAAGTCAAAGAACTCACATAGTAACACAAAAAAATCAACCTAAATGTAAGCATTGGAAAAGCCACACAAAACCAAAATTGTAATGTTACTTACATGTGACAAGTTGTGAAAATAGAGCGGCGAAAAACGAATGACCTGTAGCAATATTTACAGTTACCTTCTTTCCATTAATAAGGGCTCTGCCAATCTAAATTTCAGCTCACTCTCAGTATAATTTATTATGTTTTGAATTTTAGTTAGATTTTCATTTGTTGTCACCACTGATTTTGTGGTTTATTCTTTTTCTCGCTTTTCTGTGGTCGGTCTGTCAAGACTGTCCTTTTTCATTAGTTGTCAATTACTGCATAACCTGACTTGGCCATGTTTAAGCCGGTCTTTTTGATGTTAATTTTTAGTTGATTATTATGTTCCAGAGATTTAATATCTCCTTTTATACTTGTCATCATTATGCCTTTGTTTGTTTTTAAATAACTTTTTGAATGCTCCCTCTGTGTCATTCGTTTTTCGCCGCTCTATTTTCACAACTTGTCACATGTAAGTAACTTTACAATTGTGGTTTTGTGTGGCTTTTCCACTGCTTACATTTTGGTTGATTTTTTTGTGTTACTATGTGAGTTCTTTGACTTCCAGCATCCTGATGAAGGTCCCAAACTAAGGACCGAAATATAGATGTTCATGACCAATGGTTGTTTGATTTAAATCTAGCCTCCTTTTGCCGAGTGCCCAATATAACCTTTTATAATATATATATATATATATATATATATATATATATATATATATATATATATATATATATATATATATATATATTCTCGGTGCATAATGGCTTCTCCAGAGGCTTCCATAGAACTAAATCAGAGTTGAAATTTGGTATCTAGGGTTGAGGCAAAACGTAACAATCCAAATTTGGGTAAATTTTTATGACCGCTGCCATTGAACGTAGAAGTTATTTTTTGAATAGAATAAATTATTTTCAAAGTTTTATAACGGTTTTCCTATTAAAGCGTGGTTCTTCAGTCCGCGATGCCATTTTAGAATTTCAAATAAATTATTCTCTAAACTGTGGGTTTTCAAACCATAATTTCGTTCAAATCGAATCTCGACCCGTTGCACTTCACTGGAAAAATACGATCTTAGTGACGGAGTTCTGCTGCTCATGCTTTTTTCATGTAGACAGCCTGTTAACTAATATTGAGAAGGTCTACTGGCGCTTCAATTTCGTCTCTAATTCAGTATAGGTGAATAATGATCAAACGGTTCTATATCATAAAAGCTAGCCGGATGTTAAATTATATTTCCCATATTTCCTTGCTTAATTTGATGAAAAGGAAAAAGGGCGGATGCACTCGTCCTACAACAAAATGATATATGATTCTACTATATCCTATAATAGTAAAATCATTTTAAACTAGTAAGAAGCATCTTTTTGACATTAAATGGATTAATGTACAAATGTTCGGCCTTCTAACTGAATTAGGTGAGTCTTTAGTGATGCGCAATGCTTTAAAATCCACGAAAACGCTGGAAATTTCAACAAAAAAATCACTAAGCTGAAAAAAATCAATGAAAACCTCAAGGGGCCTTCACTTACATTTACCCAATACATATTCTTAATCTAAACCATCTAACTCAATCAGAAGAAGCTGAGTAGGTATGAAAAACAATTTTTCAAAAAAAAATGACCATCTAACTCAACCTGGGTGAGCTGTGAATGTGCGCAAAACCTCAAAAGACTCGAAAAAACAAAAAATCTAAAAATGGCTGCTGTTGAAAAAAAAAAGTATAACTCCAGGAGACACTTTACTTACATCAACTAAATCCATGTACAAATTTACAATGTCATTTTGGAGGAGGTATGGAAGTGCGGCTTTTTGAACTAAATGTACCTCCAAAAAACTGCAGAAGGAGGAATTTTGGGTAAATTATTTATATTTTCTGTTGAGAAATTTCCGGTTGTGTAGCACTCTCTTGCCCGAATTTTTAAGATGAAAAATTTCGTCTGAATATATCCAAATTTTGACAATTTTGTTTTGCATCAAGAGATACCCTAGATACCAACTTTCGGCTCATTTGGTTCGAAGGAGTAACGTAAAAGTTTGATATGTAACGTGAAAATTATATATATATATATATATATATATATATATATATATATATATTTATATATATATATATATATATATATATATATAAATATATATATATATATATATATATATATATATATACATATATATTATATATATATATATAAAGATATATATATATATATATATATATATATATAAATATATATATATATATATATATATATATATATATATATATATATATATATATATATATATATCCGACATCAATCTTGATCCAGGTGCTCTAAAACAAATATAAATCCACTCCCGCACCTCAAAGTTGACTTTAGATACAGTGCAAGTCTATTATTTTCGGGAAATACGACTAAAAATGATAATTTCCTGCTGAAGTTGAATACACCGGCCGACTCTGGGCCCTTCTCACATTCGAGTATTTCACCTTCCTTTATTCAGTTGAAATACGAGGTCGAGCTGAATGGAAAAGTAATTGAGTCTGAAAATTTTGAAGACAAGTTTGCATATCTATGTTATCTGATTTTCTGCGCTACTCCGAAACCAATGAAGTTTCGAATAGAGAAGACCTGGCATAAAATAAAGTAATTCGGAGGGAAACTCTGGCAATATGAAGGTTGATTGTTAACACTTCACTTATGTAGATTTCTAAGAAAAATCTGACAAAAGTCTAGACGCGACACTAGGAAGTTCATGAATGGAAATTACTAACGAATATTGAAAGCCTTCATTATTTTTCGAATAATTGAAATTTTGTGGGCTACTACATATTTTTGAAACGCGACTTGCCTAAATCGTTGGTACAAAAGCTTCACTCGACTTCAATAGGAACTAGCATTCGGGTATCATATTCTTTTCTTCTTGTATGTAGAATAAACTACTAGTCTCACATTTGTGATACATAATAATAGAATCTCTCTATTTTTCGTAGAATATTAAATAGATTATTTACTGAAAGATAAATCAAATTTAAACATTAATCTAGTATTAACGCATATTTAAATTTTTCATTTGTCTTTGAGGTTAAAATTTTCGAAAAAATATCTAACGCAGTGATATTTGCTTTTTCGGCATGGAATTATGTTTTTTTTGTTGAGTAATTGTGGCTTATTGAAAAAGAAAATATTCGTGTATATATAGACCATTTATTTATACTGAGAATGGAAAAAATTAGGGAATACTTAAAAACCTTAATTTTCGAATCAAAAGAGATCTATAAATGATACAACTAATTAAATAAACCCTAACAAAGAAAAATGGATGAGCAGCAGTTCTTCGTCACTAAGATTGTATTTGACATTATTTTTATTATTTTTCACATAAAAATTCTTGACCCTTAAGTCAATTCGTAGGGGCTGTGGATGTGAGCGAAATCTTGAAACCCACGTAAAAACATGAAAACTTAATGCTTCATGCGATGATGTACCATATTGATGACTTATTGTGATTCCACTTGCATAGATATTTTCCATAATAATCTTAGATTTCTTAGTGGAAATATTCTCCTTGTTGTATAATGTGGTGGGACCACTATTGCTCCTAGGCCCAAGTGATTTTGGACCTTGGGTGTGACACTAGGTGCATGTTAGGCTCCCCTAAGGAAATGTTTTTCGTTCTAGGTAAGGAAGATGCTTCTTTGCTGTTAGGAGGCGGAGAACTGCGAGTGTTATTCATAACCAATTGCTGGCCATGGTGACTAATCGCGGCGAAAATGGATGTTAACCAAATCATGATGGAACTACTGGCTGGTCAAGTCCTGTATTAAAGATATTTCGAAAATGCAGGATCTAGGCAGGTGATCTGTGTCGGATTCCACAAACTCGGTACTAGTTGTCTCTTTCAGAGGCGTTGTGGTTGCAAACCTATCGCTCAGTGCAGGCATGCCTCAAGTGAAAGTTGCGTTCCTCATCGCAGTAGTATACGATTGAGCATTACAGTGAGTCACAAGATCTGACGGGGAAGTGTAGAAAGTTTCCTGAAGTGTTTCCTACCAGAGAAGCTGAATAGGTTTCCACCACAAATAGTATCGGCTTGATGGGGGTTCTTGGTTGAAAGCCTGCATGTTAGTTTATGATGTGAAAAGCCGGCGGATGAGCTATGCTCAATCAGCTCGGGGGTTGACCTGCTGAGTTGGTAGATATTCGGAATGAAGGGCCAAGGTCTTGTGAGCTGAAAGCTGCTATTGGGAGTAGTTGTCTGATTAGACAAACACTTGCTGCTTAAGCTTATCTCAACATTAGAACTAGAGCCTGTATGGAGGTTGTGGTAATTAAGCGCTTCATACAGATATGTCATTCAAATCTTTCTGTATCTCTGTTCTATAATGGTATCACCCAGGTTATCGACAAGTTTATCTAAATTTCATGCAAATAATATTATTTGATAGTCCAATTAGCTTTTGCCGATTAGTTATCCCAAATGATTCCCAGGTTTTTGGCTCCACACCCTATTTTGACCGCTAAAAGGTCCAAAGCTTGTCCATGTTTCTAGATTGACCGGAGTGACGTTATTTTCGGAATCATCCTTGTTTATGAAAGTAAGAATTAGAGGTATAACGAAGATTCCTGATTTAAATTTTTCTGTACAGAGGCAAAGATCTATATTAACATTCTGTGGGGTAGCAGTGATCTTTTCTCAACTTATGCCCAATAAAATAAATAAATTAACCAACTGATATTTTAAGAAATCACAAATCATCAACTAGATGTTATGAGTTGACTTCTCAGACAACAATAAATATTTATCACTATATTCTCTTCGTTTTTAAAGTTTAATGCACCTCCACAACTTGTGCAGATTGTGCTAAAGTGTATAATGTATAACTTTGGTATGTATATTGCGTTAATGTTACTGAACTGTCATATATTTTCCTTAACCGCCGCAATTTTGATATTGATATTTCATGTTTCACAAGAATGAAAATGAGAGGAGAATACGACGGAAATCCACTGGTCAAGTTTTTTTTTATTATTGTTAGGTATTTCTTTCTATGAAATTAGTTTTTTTTATAACGACATAATGTTACACTAATTTCATAGAACTAGCATGAAAGAAATCATCCGAAATTGTGAAGAAATTATTATAGATTCATCTCAATATAAAACACTCATCAAACGAATAAATTTTGAGATCTTCCTAAATGAAAACACTCTCATCGAGTGTAAGACGGATTAAATTTGTCGAAATGAAGAAATCGCATTAATTTTATAGCCGGTTTCATTGCTGCAATAAATAAAATTCTAACACGTAAAACTAACATAAAAAGCGTATAAAATGTTAACATTTCCAATTTCCGAGAAGGATGAAAGATATCATTATAAATTAGAGTAATTAAAATAGATCAAATATCTTATTTTGGGTATACAAAGAACGCTTGAATAATAGCTGAATATCAGGGCTGGACTGCAGTTTTAGTGAGAAGTAGAGACAATGAGTCTTCATCAGCTGGTAGAAGTGTGAGTTGTTTTTAATAATTTTGATTAAGCAAGAATATACTTTCAATATAATGAAATGAGAGAGCTTGCATATGATCCTTTAAAAAATCGTTACTGATACTCGTAATTCAATAACGCAGAATTGTGGATTATAATCCAATCTGATATAACTACAATGTAGCACACGAGCAAAATGCTATTACATTATTTATTGAAATACATATCTGCTTAACATAAATATTTCACAAAATTTCATTATGTAAGTTAGGTATTAAAATTGATTCTTATAATTGCCCGGGAGTTCGCGAGTAAAGCCGCGATATACAAAGCAATGTGACAGATTCCGTGCCAATCCTAAAAAAGTTTCGGGTTCAGAACCGCAACAATAAAGTAATCAATATGGTTCACTCCTGATAAAAAAAAATTAGTGTGCAGTTCTGATGAGATCTAATGAGATTTCAGGAGTTCGCTGGTGAAGCCGTGACATAGGAAACAATTCTGCACCAGTCCTGGAAAAAGTTTCGGGTTAGAAGCCGCAACATTTAAGGAACCAATCTGGTGCACTTGTAACAAAAAAACTCTTGAGCAGCAGAGTTCCATCACTAAAGTCGTATTTTCAGCGCGTAATGTATCGTGTTGCTATGCGATTCTAGTGAATTGAATCATATTTTGAAAAATCACGCTTAAAAAGCAAAACGAATTGAAATGTAGAAAATAATTAATATTCCAAAAAAAAAATTGCGTCGAGGTTGAGGAAAAAAGTTGAAATCATTAAAGAACTGCACCTCAACTTCAACTTAATTCACACACCAATTTTCAAACCACCACGAAAATTCCAATTCGCGAAGTGCATCGCGTACTGATAGCGAAACAGATCGAGATACAATTCGAACGGAATAGTCACCAGGAAATGCAGGGCGGTTGAGATAAAGAGTTGAATCCAATAAAGGATTTTAAGTCAACATAAGCTCAATGTACGTACCAATTTTCAACCCCCTAACTCAATCTGCAGAATCTGTGGTTTCTGTAGTTCGGTAATTTTTCAAAAACCATGAAAAAACAAGAAATATTTACGTAAAACTGGCAGCGGTTGGAATAATTCAGCTCATTTGGTGTGATACGAACCGTTGAAGATGTCAATATGTACCGGGACAGATATTTATATGAAAATCTACGTAAAACTGGCGGCAATTGGAGAAATTTAAACAAATTTTGATACTTCGTTCTGTAATGGAAACAATCGCAAGTAACAAATTTCAGCTCATTCGACTCGATGGGAGCCGCTGGAGATGTTAATATGTACCGGGTATATATATATATATATATATATATATATATATATATATATATATATATATATATTTATATATATATATATATATATATATATATATATATATATATAATTATATATATATATATATATATATATATATATATATATATATATATATATATATATATATATATATATATATATATATATATATATATATATATATATATATATATATATATATGTCACCGGAAGATAATAAGATCCGCAAGTTTATAAATTTCCTAGGAAATTTATAAACCTTCATAGGATTCTAAACGAGAGATAAATTGTATTATTTTACGCCCACATTTAAGCAAATTTATCAATTTACGACGTCCCGTGGTAAATTTATAAACTAACGGATATAAATTTCGTAAGATTCTAAACGGTTCGACCAATCACAGAAGAGCTTTTTATTTTACGCTCCTTTAAAATACGGCAAATAACACACTGATTGGTCGATGTCTATCATTTTAATGACACTTTCAATTTTTTCCTCAGTCCGACCATTCCTCACTATTTTGGTCATGGCCACTATTGAACTTTAGTATCTCTGTGGTAAATTTCACTTCGTCAACAAATTTTCTGGCATTTACCGCACTATCTTCACCATTTTGACTGTCCGCAGCTTCTAGGTCGCTCATTATGGGTCTAGTTTAGTAACCTTAGCAAAAATAATACTATTTTTACAATTCCAACATTAAAAACTTTACAAAAACACACGAGCACACCGGTTTGTTTATGTTCCCTGGCGAACAATTGCCGTGGAGAGGAAGGAGATGTAACACGTGACTTATTCAACCAATCAGAGCGCACATGGCGTTTGGTTATTGCTTACTTATTATTTTACGCGTTAGTTCGGTAAGTTTATCAATTTGCGAAAATGTGGGCGTAAAATAATACAATTTATCCCTCGTTTAGAATCCTACGAAGGTTTATAAATTTCCTAGGAATTTTATAAACTTGCGGTTCTTGTTATTTTCCGGTGACATATATATATATATATATATATATATATGTCATATATATACATATATATACATATATATATATATATATATATATATATATATATATATATATATATATATATATATATATATCAGACATGAAAAATTTTTCGAAAATCGCGGTCTAGGAGGTCTAAAACGAATGGAAAAAATACACCCGCACCTGACTGCCTTCCTTCGATACACTGCAGTAATATATATTTTATAGGATAAAATACGACTAAAAAATTAGTATACAGTACTGATGAGATCAAATGAGATCCCACAGGTTCGCAATCAATCAATCAATCAATCATAAAAGTATATGGAAAAATTTTAGGGGGGGTACATGTTTTTGTTAGCTAAATATTATCTATGGGCAGTTATAAGGTTCTGAAACCTTCTTCAGCCCTTTAAGTTACTGAAAAATGATTTTACTTTCCTTCCATTTTACATTACTATAAAAATTCCTAATTCCCTGACACGGAATGCGGCGTGGACCGACTTCCTAATTGCGTCCATTCGGAACTCGGTCCACGCCGCATTTCCGAATGGACGCAATTAGGTTTGCGGATAAATCCACGACATAGAAAACAATCTGGTAGATTCTGAAACAACCCAGTTCACCCATAACAATGGTGATATGGGCCTGCATGAGATCGAAACAGTTGTCTTTGGTTCTTGGCTATGAGGGAATTGGCTGGTCACCTGTTATCCATCATTACTGTGTGAGGAATTGTGAAATTCTCAGTTTTGGGATAAATATAATCAACTCCCTTAGAAATATATTCTATATTAATACTGTCCATCCTTCTGATGTTTAACTCTGTATTTCGTATTTCCGAAGTCCAAGGGTTTTATTCAAAATTGTTGAAATAGTTTCACCGGATCTGACCTGCCACGCCGACTATGGGTAAAAGAATGTCCTAACCGTTCCTACGCTCATGAGCTAGAAGATTTCATGAAAGCCACACCAGAGGCAATTGAAATGCTTCGCAATTTAGATGAAGATATATAGTTTGTCCTAACCACAGAAACCTTTACCTACGTAATGTTCGAAATAGGTTCAAATTATTTTGATTTTGAAAAGTCAAAGAATAGGGAACTATTTATCTTTTTTTCAGAAATTTTTCATTACGGCTGTGGCCGTCTTCAGTTATTAATTACGTGCTATTTAGTCCAATATCAACAGACAGGTCTGTTGATATTATATATACAGAAACCTTCACCCACGTAATGTACAAAATAGGTTTAAAATATTTGATTGTTGTCTTTAAAAAGACTACTTGTAATTTTGGAGATCACATGTTCTAAACTATACTTTCTTTTTAGAAAAACTGAAAACTCTAGATGTTTAGATTTTGTCTAAGAAGATGATTTGTTATGGTTAGAGTTTATAGAGTATGGTTGAATTATTTTGTTTTGATCTATGTTGTTTCTTAGAAATATTGAAGAATTAAATCTGCGTATATTGAACTCGAATGTTTGATATCTGTTTTATCATTTACGACTTTATTTAAATTTTTTTGAATATGTAACATTTCTAGAATTTCTCTGCGTTTTTGATCTTTTTCTATTTCTAAAATTTTTGTGCTATTAAAGTTGAAAGTATGATTCTCATTGTTTTTATGTTTTATTAGTGCTGTGGTTTGTGTTCTGGTATATTTGTGTGCTTTTAACCTTTCTTCTAAATTTTGAAAAGTTTGTCCTATATACTATAAACAACATGAGATTCTTGCAGAAGAGGTGTTTTACTTTTCAATTTAGAATATATTTGTTTTATTTGATTTTGTGCGGTGTGGGCTACTTTAATATCGTGTGGATTTAAAATTTGTGATATTTTATTACTTAAATGAAGAATATATGGAAGAGGAATATATTTTTTGTTAATATTTTCTTTTTTGATGTTTCTAATGTGTTGTAAAGTTTATGAATTCTATTTTTAGTGATTTTCTGTATAAGTTTTATTGGGTAATCGTTTTTTCTGAGTAATTTATGGACATCTTGTAATGTTTCATGTATGTGTGTAGGTGAAGTAAGTTTAAGTGCTTTGTCTATATATCCGATTATTAAATTCTTTTTTTGTGAAAAATGATGTGTACTGTTGTAGTTCAATGTTCTTTGTGAAAAAATTTCTTTTCTATGCCATTTTGTGATAATTTCATTGTTGTTGTGTATGAGAGTAATATCAAGAAAATTTAATGTATTGTTCGTTTCCTTTTCTAGAGTAAATTGTAATTTTTTATTAAAGTCGTTGAATTTTTTGAGAATATCATCAATAAAATCTTCTGATGTTATTATAAGGCAATCATCAACATACCCTTTGAAAGTTATAATTCGTTCATTCGAATTATTCAATACATTTTCTTCTAAATATTCTAAAACTAATTGAGCTATAACACTGGAAATAGGACTTCCCATTGCTACACCATCAATTTGTCGGTAGAAATTATTTTCATATTGAAAATAGTTTGTACCAAGTGCAAATTGAATTGCTTCTATAAAATCGGTTTTAGGAATATTTGTATAATTTTTGATGATATTCCATTTGTCATTAATTATTATTGGAGCCAAAGAATTTGGAATATTGGTATAAAGAGAAACAACATCTAATGAAAAAAATTTGTAATTGTTAGGTATTTTCAAAGTTTTAAGATGGTCTACTAGATCGAGAGAATTTTTGATATAATAAGGATTTTGATTTACTATATTTTTTAATATTGAAGAAAGAAAATTAAAAAGATTATATAGAGGTGATTGAATATAAGAGACAATAGGTCTCAATGGTACGTTTTCTTTATGTATTTTAGGAAGACCATTTTTTGTTGTTTGTGGAGAAATGAAATTTTTTTGTTGCCATGTTTTAAACATGTGTTACTTTTATTTTGCAGAGTCTTAGTTAAATCTTTTTTAATTTGTTTATATGTAGATGAATCACTAAGCATTGCAGTAATTTTTTGTATATATATATATATATATATATATATATATATATATATATATATATATATATATATATATATATATATATATATATATATATATATATATATATATATATATATATATATATATATATATATATATATATATATATATATATATATATATATATATATATATATAAATATATATATATATATATATATATATATAAATATATATATATATATATATATATATATATATATATATATATATATATATATATATATATATATATATATATATATATATATATATATATATATATATATATATATATATATTTCTAATTTTTCAAATTATATGTTTTCATGGACATGGCCCTAATGAAAATATTGTTTTTCAATTCTGAATAACCCTTTCTCTTCAGAAAAGCTCATTGTTTTAAATAGTTTACATTTGTTCTCGACGTAATAAATAAATCTTAATATAAATCATTTTCGTTATTTGTTTTCGTTTAATTCCTTTCAAACGTTATTAACTTATTACAGTCTTCCTGTTATTTAGAACATATTCTGGGAAAATGAACTTCCAACCGGGTGTACCACGACGATACCTCTTGTCTTTTTATATATACTTGATACTTGTACTAATTCACTAGTTACATATTTACTTAAACAATATTCGAAGGGCAATTGTTCGTATTCACGAATTTGTAATACATCCTTTAAACCTATATACAATGAATATCTTTTATACTCTAATGAATGATAATTTCATTATTCTTTGTTGCCAAAATTCAAGGACTGTAATATTATTCTGTATGTATAATTCACAAAGAATGGCTTTGAAGCTTCAACTTCAGAACGCTTTCATTCTTAATTATAATTTAAAACATCAAAGTGTTATTTTGAGACTATAATTTCAGAGTGCTTTTCTCTCTTCAGATAGAAGGAAGATTGCAAAAATTGCAGATCGAAATTTAGCTTCGTTCCAAGTTTATGGTAATTTCAACTGGACTATTTGATAGTTTTGTGTAAAATTTATTACCCTACTTGTGAAAGCGTCCTTTATATTTCAAAATTCACGCTCTTGAAAAATAGTTAAAAAAATATGTCCAAAGAAAATTAACCATTCCAAAATGGCTATACTTACATAAAGTTGTAATTTCTACAACATATAAATCAGTAGAAATAAGATAAATAAGAAAAATTTTGCATATTACACATTTCTGATTTTACGTATTTATTTTTGGTTAAATTACAAAAAATAAGATCTTGCTCAGGCAAGAGATGTTATGATTCATGCATGTTATTCTATACTTTCAAATAAAATCTGTAGACGTTGTTATATTTTTGATTCAGGTAATACGTAATAAATGAATTAGAGCGCTCAAAATTTATTTGAAAATGGAGAAATCGATGGCAAAAGATATGGAAATTAATTGCGAATAGTATATCCGAAATTCAGCCTCCTAGGGCGTTTTGCAGGTTGTATGGAGCTTGAAGGGTTTTTGCACTTCAAGATTTAGTTAGAGTGTTTAAATTTTGTGCGTAGTTGAAATAAGGAAACTGCCTCTTGGTAGTATAAACTTTTTCCTCGTACTATCGCCATTTTCATGTAGAGTTATCTCGTTTCATGGCTTGATGTTTAGTCGATGTTTGGGTAGTGTCTCTTGGTGGTTTTAATTCTTTTCCTTAATCGTTTTAATTCTTTTCCTTAATCGCCGTTACCTTAATGTAGAGATATAATATTTCTTCGTGGGTTCTAAGGCTTTTCTCACCCCCTTCGAATTAATTTAGGGCATTGAAACTTCGTATGAAAAAAATATAGGAAAAATATAACCTTAGTAACAGAGCTCACGCGTTTTTCTTTCTATAACAATGACATTCATTATTTTAACATCCTATTTAACTGCTCCGAAACATAAGGAAATGAAAATTTGTCAAGAAATTTGCTTCACTAAAATAAATGTTAAGTTTTTATTTCAAACAAAAATATGAATTCAACAGAAATTGTTCAACAATGGTAACATTTTACGATATACTTGCGTAAAAACAGACTTGCACAATATAGGTACATCACTATGCTATACACCATACAAAATTCGAGTACAAAGTTAGGGAATACAAATTGGGTAAAATGTTTTTTTGTAAACATAGTATTCAATTTTGATATTATTTACATTAAACTAGTTTTCGAGTGAGAGGTGAAACCATAAACGAAAGAGGTTGAGGATGTATTGATTTTCGATATTAAAGTTTGAGTAATAGATTGATTATTCTATAGTTTGCTACTTCACAGTCGAAATCATGGAAAGACCTTATTACACAGGCCGAGTTCTCAGACAATCTAAATCAACATCAATCGCAAGTCCTACAGTGGGGTCAATTAAATTTATTAGCAATTCAAAATCTGATTTTCACTGAAATTGATGACTGTTTCATCTTCATCTGGTGATATATTCTTCATTCTAACATATGTACCAAATATTCGTCAATATATAATAATTTTGGTTATCCGTTAAATTTTGGAAGTTGTAAAGTAACCGCAATTCTTGTTATTGTCGATCAACTAAAAATTTGTTCAGCTGATTGAAATGAAAGATTTACTTGTTTGAAACAACTTGGATGATGTAGCCAATATATTGAAATATACAAGATAAAATAAAGAGTTAACCCGAAATGAAATATCCAAATACAAAGAAAAGTGGCAGAAAACTTTTTTATACCGTGTCTATCTTCATACTTAGCAGAATATGGATTCAGATTTATAACTACATTTCTGAAAAAAAAGAAGTTTGCTGCATATAATAATGGGGAGACTTATTGACAAACTAAATTAGACCTTACCAAACTGAAGCATCAAGCAAAGAGATCTCACTAAATTTGAATAAAAAATCATTATCACTCAAAATTTCTTTAAAATTATGTTGTTCATTAATAGGTCTTTATTATTCATCAATTATTATGCACATTTCAAAAATTTACTGACTATAGTATTTGCCCAAAATTTCTTATTGATTTCTTCGCAGACTCATCTATTAGATTTTTTAGCAAACAGTTTAAAATCTTTTTTTCGTTGTTTTGGGGCGTATAATAATTTCAGAAAGGCTTATGTAGGGCATTGCACACAAACCTCTGTGAGGAGACACGCTGATCTAAATTGTCTGAAGTAAAATTTAACTACATACCTGGGGAATTCTGAGTTTAAACTTTCCAGAACTATGTAGTATTTACTATTATAAAAAATATTTTCAATAGTTTATTGTGAATAAAATTTTGAACAATTTTTTTTAAAAAATACAGCGTTATCAAGATACGTTTCCAACTTTATTTCTGAACATGGTCATAACAAAATATACGAATATAATCAACAGTATATATCTGAACCTTTTCATATCTCTAGAATAAGAAAATTTACGCATTTTTCCTTCAACAGCTTCGACACTTATAAATACAGTTTTGATTCTTTCTCGAAAATGGAAAAGATTGAGAGAAAAGATTATAAAAATAAATTTACATATTATATCCCAAATATTTTTCAAAACCTAGAATGAACAACCTCACTCAAATCTAATGAATATTTATTATTTCCATCAAAAATTATTTCGATTATTTTCTCGAAACTTTACTTCATATTTAAAGTTCATAAATTTCTCAAAACTATGTCTGACCAAAGAAATTTTTCAACTAATAGGGAAAATAAACCTTTCTGTTAATATTAATTAAGAATAAAATTGAAAGATGACTTACCTCAAACAAGAAGCCCAATTTTTGATTACATTGAATTTTGTTGATTATTAATAAGTCCAATCATAATTGAACTACATAAAACTTACAAAAATATTAAAGAAATATAAAATTTCAAATGCGATAATATTTTGTAATCATTCACAAATTTTGAAACTAAACCTCTAGTTTTTTAATTCATTCATTGGTTTTTGAAACTTTTCATAGATGGAACTAAATTACGAGTTGCTACTAGCGCAATTGACAAAATAAACTCATATTCCATGTAACGTTTTGAAATCGAGTTGAAATCTTTCAAAATTTCGAAAGTAGAACACAGACATAATATGTAACTGTTCATTTGAGTTACATAACCTTGGAGAACTTCATGTTGATCCACTTGTTCAGGCAGTTTATTTGGAATCCAATCCTGAATCCGATATATAAGAAGATCAATAAATCCGTCAGATCTACCACTATTATTTTCTGACAATATTTCAAACTAATTAGTCGGCATCCATTGAAAAAATTTTCACCACATGAAATATATTTCATTGAAGGATAAACAGCTAGGAATTCTGTACAATATTTTCGTTCCGTATACTGATGGAAAAAAACTTGTGACTTTTTGGTTCAACACGATGGAACTTGCCATTTCGAAGCCAATATTGGAATTTCGCGGCGTCAGATCTATTGATATCTATTTTTCGCACGGTTGTTTTTATAAAGGCTCTTTAAATAACATTTAATAAATTTGGCTTACAGGTAGGTCACCACATTCCCACAATTTTGTTTCGAAGAATTAGCTCATATATAGGAAATATGTTGCAAGTATTTGCAAGCAACTTGTTTAATACCTCTCACTCTAAGACCGAAAAAAGCAAATAATTCACATTGATTGAATGAATAAATAATAGTTTGAAAAAAACTAAGAAAAGTTGTTGTAACAGCAAACCAAACTGAGAAGTAGAAATCTATTCATTCTATACTAAAAAAAAGTCGGAATACTTCTTATTATATTTTTATAATAACCCTACATTTATAATAAGAAATATTTGTAACATAAGAAAGAAGCACCTCTCACTTTTCTACTATACAGTGAATTATTTTCTACATTTTAGTTTTCCTAGAAAATCGTGTTTTTTCTCAATTTTTTCAAAATTATAATGAAGTTTTCTTATGAAATATATAAATGCAAAGATAAATCGACAGAAAAAGTAAAAGTCATCAGGAAGCTCGAATTTTTAGTACATCCTATTTGCGACAGTGGACATGAAATTACCTTCATTTTAAATCCTGATGATCCTGGTTACTTCATTAAAAGTATTGAAATTATTGTATCTTCAACAGTTCTTATTAGATGTGAAAATTTTCAAAATAACCAGACGTTTTAAAGTGTGTAAAAATAACGTTGAAAGATTGCATTACATACAGGTCAAGGTCGTACGTAAAAGCGTATTAAAATTTATTAGGAAGCATAGTTGATCGTAAGCGTTTGTAGCTATATGTTCATTGAAATCAGATACGTGTAATAGAATCTTATAGCTAATTAACCAAATTTTATAACTCGATTTTATGTTTCAAATAAAATTATGAAGAATATTTTAAATATCATATAGACTGATTATAAGGTTAGTCTGAGAGGTTTTCAGCCTGGATAGGACGTATTTTTACGTATAACTCCGAAATTATGGCATTGAGGTATAGAGAACTTTACATGAAAAAAATATTTAGTATTTTTTCATAACAAAGTTAATTATTTTCACCGAAAAGCGGACGATCTGTCAACGATGTACACCGAACGAGCGGCCATATCACAGAAAAATAACAATCCAAAATTTGTGAAAAGCGTGCTGGTCGTTTTCTTAGTAATTAAACCTTCCTTACTAAAAACTCCCAAAGCAGCAGGTGACTCTGCATTGAGAACAGAGTTTTGTGAAACATTTCTAAATAAAATTAATGAAAACCAGAACATGTTGTTTAAAATATGCTTCACTGATGAGGCAATATTCATGGTGCATGGTGAGGTGAATTCACAAAACTGCAGATATTGGGCTCAAGAAAATATGCATCTATACAATGCCACAAGAAGCCAAAGTTCTCAAAATTTAACACCTTTGCTCGAATAATTACAGGACAAAGAACTTTTTCAGATATGGAAATTTGAATGGAGATCGGTACCTGGAGTCGTTAAAAGGTATTACCGGCCATTAGTGAATGAGAGATCGCAGAAATTTGGTTACAACAAGGTGGAGCTCGTCCTCATAACACTAGCGCAGTAACCCATCTACTGAATCAGCGATTTCCAGGAATATGGATAGGCAAAAATGGACCATTCAAATGGCCTAGTCGTTCTCCCGGCCTTTCCCCATTAGATTTTTTCTACTGGGGCTATATGATATCGAAAGTTTATACTGAACACCAAATAGCTGACTTGGATGTTTGAAAGAAAAAGTGCTGCAAACTTCAACAGCCATTCTCCAGAATATGATTGAAAACAGCCTAAGAGAGTTCTATGACCGATTGAGTCATTGCCTAATCCAAAACGAAGGAATTTTTGAACATTTGCATTAGAGTTTTTAATAAGTTAGATAAAATTTAAGTTATTACATAGCTTTTTTTATTTCGAATGTGTTTTGTTAAGACCTGCTGCTCCTGAATTTATGGTGCTTTTCTCGACTACACTAGTTACCACATCTATTGTCTTATTTTCATTGATTTTGTATGGTGCTCTAACTCCGAATCTCAGATGCGATGTTTGCAAACAGAAAATGTTCTTCAATTTTTCTGCTATTTTTGATAAATAAAAGTGCTTTTCTTCGTTTCAGTCTTTATTTTTCTTTTATTGTTGTTAAGCTAACTCCTACGTGTTATGACTCACTCTTATATAGTTAATGAGATTAACTTCTTCCTTGAAAGCAAAAGCAATAATGACAACTGCGACTCATCAATAATATCGCTAAGCAACGACAAGTTAACTGTATTGTTGTTTTCTCTATGTTTACCTTGAAATTCTCACTGTATATATATATATATATATACATATATAAATATATACATATATATATATATATATATATATATATATATATATATATATATATATATATATATATATATATATATATATAATATATATATATATATATATATATATATATATATATATATATATATATATATATATATATATATATATATATATATATATATATATATAAGTAAGAATTATTCGTGTTAAACGGAAAACAAGCCAGTGGTTATAAAATTAAGTGAACTAAGACATTTATTTAAAACTAATCAAACAAACCTCCTAGCGGAGCTGGGTATAAGAGTTCACGAAGCATCGAAATATCAACATCTACCCTAGACGGTAATTGTTCGAAATGTTACTTTGTTTATCACAATCGATGGAAATTGATAGACAGACTGTTCGGGGCTCATCAGTATCATTGCTGCTTGCGGTGTGTGTTTCCGACTGGTGTCGCTGTGTCATATTTATATGTCATGGAGTTACTAGAAGAAATATGTATAACCGTTTGAAATGTTAGTTTGGTTATCACTCTCGGTGGATGGATGATACTGATGAGCCCCGATAAGGGCGAAACAGTCTGTCTATCAATTTCCATCGATTGTGATAAACAAAGTAACATTTCGAACAATTACCGTCTAGGGTAGATGTTGATATTTCGATGCTTCGTGAACTCTTATAACCAGCTCCGCTAGGAGGTTTGTTTGATTAGTTTCAAATAAATGTCCTATTTCACTTAATTTTATATATATATATATATATATATATATATATATATATATATATATATATAATATATATATATATATATATATATATATATATATATATATATATATATATATATATATATATATATATATATATATATATATATATATATATATATATATATATATATATATATATATATATATATATATATATATATATATATATATATATATATATATATATATATATAAATATTTTGAAAATTTGAGTCCGGACTCAAAATTTCCCGAGGAATCCGAATATCAAATAAAAAGGGAGGTTGCTATTTATAAATTTCAAGTGGGGTCTCGCAGGGCCCCAGGGGGACCTCGTGACCCCAATCTGATAGCGCCAATCGATTCCTAGAGAAATTTCCTTCCGAGTTCCATATTTCAATTTCCCGAAAAAATTTTCTTTAAAAAAATAACCCGCCGTACCGGGACTTTTTCAACACCCGGTATATATAAAGGTAGGAAGAAAAATTTTACAAATAAATCCCCAATGGTAGATTTCTAGGAAACTAAATACGATAAATAATAAAAGCTGTAATAGAAAAATCATCATTGGAACGAATCGAATTTAATTCGCCAGAAAGATGTAGATTTGAATACGTACCCTAATATTATGCCCCGTATCGAAACAAATTACAATGGCCAAATGTTCCAGTTGGATAATTGCTTAAATAATATAATCACAATATCTACACGAAGATATTCGATCTTGATACCCAGACAATAGCTGGATATAGAAAATCATGAAAGGTCTAATCATTTCGTTTTTGTGAGCTGTCAATCTCTTCGCGTGTTGAACACTCCGTATGCATTTCATGAATATCTAAGTATCTCTAGACCTATATTTGTCATGTTATAAGAAGGTGAATACACTCGTAGAACTTCAATCAGAAGGAGAGAAATATCAAGAGATGATTTAGATGTGTGTTATTATCGTCCTATCTTACTGCAGATATGGCAGATATTCTCAGACTTCAGTATATAATAACATATTACAATTTCTATTGTAAACGTTAACTAGGACTGAATATTTCACTCAATTACTTTTATTTAGACTATTGAAAACTACCGTGGAGGTACAAATTGGTAAAGTAGTACTCTGTATCGAATGAATATGATATGAAATAATTAATAATATACATAATAAGAATTATGGTACTCGTTGACATAGAATAGTGGAATGTTAAAAAAGTTCTTCATTAACCCATCACCAGCCAACGTCCCATTTTTGGGACGCGCCATTTTTGCCAGATTCCTTCAAAGCTATCACAGAAAACTAGAGTATTTGATAATGTCATTTAGGTCAAAGTATGTACTTCATATATTTTAGTCAGATGTCTCACAGGAACAATAACAGAAATTAGACTGATTCAACAAGTCGGCACTTGCCTGGCGCGTTGGGGTTGTCATACGTTATAGTGATTTCAATGTATTTTTGTCGAGAAAATTATAATTATACCATTGCAGTTTTATTGTTGAATAGTCTCTTTTTTCGATACGGAACGAAATTGAACTGACTCATATCATTATCTGTTGCCAATTTGTTGCTAATTTTGTTGTCCCAATTTTGGGACATTGACTGGAAGTGATAATTATGAGTAGCAGAAAATGTCTAACTGTCCGTGACATTGACATCATATTTGAAGATCCGGAATTTTGGAAACATATGGATAATGAAAATATTATTGTAGCAATAATTCCTCCAGACCCGGATATTCTAACATACACAGAAAATTTTGAAAACAATGAACTAGAAGGAGAAGAAATAGTGGATGTTGCAGGTACTATGGAATTGTTTACTTTTAACCCTGCTGACGAATCCGAGTTTGAGAGTAGCGACGAACCATTATCAGAAAAAATAGTGAAGTGGACTAAATAAAACAGCACAAACGGTGAGAATTCCATTGCAATATTGACAATACTCCATCGTAAAATTGATACAAGAATACACTTCGCATATAGGCTGAGTAGATATGTCAGACAAAAGAGGGTCTCTTTACCGAACAAGAATTCGTTCAGGGAAATGGTGGTGGCATTTATTCACCCAAGTGTTAGATATATCGGTGACAAATACTTGGAGACTTTACCAGATTGTAAATCCCCTAGAAATGGCTACTCTGCTAGAAGAACGTAGGAAAAGAGACCACGCCCTCAAAAGTCCAAATTGATGAGAGGAAGAGCAAGTGTGGACATAAGATATGACCAAATGGGTCATTTAGTTGTTTCTATAAAGAAAAAAGGAGATAAGCATTTTGTGAAAAAAAAACCACTAGAATTTGTGGAGAATGCAATGTACGACTACAAGATATCTGCTTTCTACCATCCCATAAAAAATAATTTTTTTTGACAAAAATTTTTTATTAAAATGTGTTCTGTATATAATTTATGTGAGTTTATTGAACACATTTTGTTATTAAAGCAGTTTTGTCCCTTTTGTCTTGTTTTTTCTAAATATATTATTTTATCCCCTTTTAGCCATCGTCCCAAAAATGGGACGCTATTTTTCTGCGAATTGAAATTTATTTTTTCCAAAATTTCAGTGTTCAGTCTTTGCTGCACTCAACAACCAGTCTATACAAAAAATTGAATTTTTTAATCCTCTTTGAGTTCTGGCTGGTATTGGGTAAGACCACATTTTTCGAGAACTTATGTGCATTCTTCTGGTTTCGTAATTTCATACACTCTGATACGTTCTTTCGTAAATTTGTTTTTGGTAAGAAATGACTACTGCGTTTGCTACAGCCCCCTGTGTAAAGGAGTGGACAGACTCTCTAATTTAAGCAAAATAAGCAAGAAATAAGTTTGATTGAATTTGACGTATCACGTCATAAGAAATCTCTCATCAAAAGAATGAATTATGGTTTGAAAAACTAGGATTCAACAGCAAATAAAAAAAAAATAGAAAATAATTTATTTTATTGGAAAAAAATTCACGAAATGCATCGCGTACTGAAGAAATTCATTTTATAGACTAGTGAACAAGTTCAAAAACGTGTTATTTCTTGGTAAAGCTCCTAAAAATATGAGCGATAGCTTATTCGATTCGGAATGACGTCTAGAAAAATGTATTTCGAGGATTAATTAGCACATAAACAATTGCAATTGTTATTAACAAATTAAAATGAACAAAAGAAGGCATTTCGATTTTCGTTAATAACTCATAAACTATTGACATTTAATAAATTTTGAAAAAAGAACTTCAAAGATGAGGAAATTTTCAATAAAAAAGTCCGGAACTCTACCTATATTATTTATAATTTCAATTTAACGCCAAAAATAGGACTCCGCGCGGCCGTTAAGCTATGGACGCATTGCCGCTAAAGAGAGTGCACCACATAAAATAATTTCAGTAACAAATAATATATAATAATAGTAACAAATATTTATGTAAAAATTTGAATAAATTATGGTATCATCTAGACACTTGAACGAAGAAATCCAAGTAGGAAAAAAATTTTTAAGTGAATTTTTCAAAAAGTTACACTATTGTTTATTAACTATTTTTTCCAATCTGACTATTTTTTTTCCAATCTCCCTTTTCATGAATGATGACATAAAAGTTTGTATAATTGACCTAGACATTTTTTACGTATACATGTATGTATATATACTTCAAAAAAATTTCGAAGATAATAGTCTAGAAAGTCTAAAACGTAGTACAAATTACTATTGTAGCTGACTGTTGACTTTCGATGCCCTGCAGAAGTCTATTATTTTCGTGGAAAATGCGACTAGTAAGTATGGGTCAGTTTAATAGGTAGGAGTTTTCTGGGCCTAAATTAGTACTTGGTATATCAAAAATACTTGCACCTGCATGCCTGGGTACGTTGGGAGAAAAGATTAGACCTAGTGTAATGTTCCACCAAGGCAAGAACATAGCGAACTCAAACTCAAGGAACTATCAGAGGCACTCTCCAATGATATTCTAAACCTTAATAGGATCCAGATAATACCAGTCATATGGTTATTAACAGGACAGTGCACCTTGAAAAAGCATATTATGCAAACCATTGACATGCAAAAGATAGATCTGCTATGCAGGCTGTTGATGGTGTAAGAAGAAAAAGTCTAGCATACCATCTTTAAATGCTAATCCATGACATCGTGGAAGAGAAATCTACTAGGAATAAGATTTACCAGAAGAAATCTTATGAGAAAAACCTAGTGAAAAGATTACTAAACCTAATAAGGGCATCAATCGTCTTCACATGGAAATGAATTAATCAGTCAATCAAATAAAAGGTTAATAAAACCAAACCAACTCTTTAAAAATCTTCAGCTTCTATCAGTGCCAGATTATACACGTAGCAAGAGCAGCAAATGCTACGGGCCCCGCGAATTGGGGGGCCCGCGATCCAACGCCTGTCTGACAGTAAAAAAATAAGTTTAAATAAGCGTAAAAAAATATCTCGCATGCCTAGGTATACCGCAAAGCGCTTAGGCTATGCATCACTGACACCTGAAAATCTAAAGCTCGATTTATTCACGTTATATCGTAGGTATAGGTTGTATAATACCTAACACGAGAAAAGTTGGTGTCAAAATATACAGCAATAGTTTTAAGTTGTACCATATTTCTAAAAGTTGGGCAGTTGAGCACTGGCGGCACAAGTTATGTGTTTGTACTACTTGCACTGCACTACACGCAAGTTTGTAGCACTGCAAAACTAACAGAGTAATTTCCTGATATTGTCATCTATCCAGCTAGTCGTAAAACCCGAACAAATAAAATAGGAATCTATTGACTATCAAACTATTATAATATGATGTACATTCATATTTCGCACAACGTAAAAAACTGTAAAAAGTTCTTTAGATGTTAGTCCAGCATTGAATTTAAGTTGCAACAGTTTACATTCCACCATATTATTGTAACACCGACACTTGTGACCTCCTGGCGAATGAAAAAGAGTGGCCAAATTTTCTGATCAGTTCTCATGGCTCAACCCCAATCAGCTAACTGACCGTAGGCAAATTGGCTGAAATAGCTCTTTCACAAGTATCATGGATGTCATTCACTTACATGAATATAAATTTGAATTTGATTGTGCGTATGTAGCTTTGATTGTACCTAATGAATATTCAAAATAATATAAGAACAATTTTATTACCAAAGTTAGAAAAAGCCAACCAGTTTGATTTGTAAAAGTAATGAAAAAATTATAGGAATTTTATTTCAAAAATTTCGGTTTTATTCTCTAATCTGAGTTAAATGTCATAAACTTGAGCACCTAAAGCATACCAAGGGCCTTTTGGCCGAATTTGCTACAGGCCCCGCGCTGGCTTAATCCGGCACTGGCTTTTATGAAGAATAGAAATAATTGACAAAAATACTGAATCATCAGCTTTTTCACATTCATTGGTAGGATTTAATGGATTATCGAATATTCTAACCTTTGAAAACAGATAATCAGGTATATAAGTTCATTTTACTGAATGAATAACATGGTACATTTCGTGAATTTCCAAATCATTTAACTGATTAAATTTAAAGATGTCAGAGGGATATGCAAAATTTCCCCTACAGCCAAGATGTAAACTTGTGCAGTAACTTCATCGCTGCGATATACGCTGGAGACTCATTTGTGACTGACACATAATTTGACATAAAGAAAACTTTTATTACATTATTAAGTACTCCGCAAAAGTGAGAATTACCAATTCCTCAACATGTCAGAACTGCAAGAAATTATCAGCCGAAAATCCCTTAAATTAAATTACGTGAAAAGTTTAGAAAATCATCGTCTCACAATAAATTGAACGCTCGCTTTACAAACGCACGCGGCCTACTCGACCTCACTGTTCGAAATAATTGACAATTTCAATTAACTTCGCCCATATGAAGACGATTACATGGCCACTGATTATAAATATATATTCTCATGATTCTCAATCATATAGTGGTATTTTCGTGAAATCAATATTTAAAGCTGAGGTTAAAAGTTCATTGCACACCGATTATTACAAGAATTTTTAGTAATAAGTGAGTTTGATATAAGTTGTATACTTGTACAAACTTTTTCACGACATGAGTTGGGAGAATAAACCTCTGATTTTCATTTCGCATAGGCTAATAATACATCTTCA
>JARQZK010005118.1:0-2500 GCA_030704885.1 Cynegetis impunctata | reverse complement strand
TTGGCTCTAAAATGCAATATCTTGAAGAAAATTCATAAATGCTGTTTGTATGGAATAACAGTTTAGTTCCGACATGTAGGTCAAATTCAGGGAAAAGTTGTAAATGGAACGAATTTTATGCTTGTTTTAAACGTTCTCAGAGACATTTTAATATTATGTAAACAATTTTATACATTTCTCAAACTTATTTCATGTTTATTAGAGAGATAATAGTTGACACTATTTCTCTGTTGACGTTTTTAAAGAGGAAACAATTTTTAAAGTTATGTGAATTTATTTAGGTAACTAATTTTTTATATTTAACATTCTGATACTCTTATATATTAAATACTTTTAAATTCACAAAACATTAATAACACGTTGCAGAAGAAATACCAAATTTGTTAATGAAAAAAGTGTTGGTAAATCAAACATTCCTCTTGATGTTATTACTAACCTAGTTCAATTATTAATTACATTTTTAGTTGTATTTTATCCTATAAAATACATACTATTGCAGTGTATCGAAGAAAAGCAGTCAGGTGCAGGTGTACTTTTCCTATCCGTTTTAGACATCCTAGACCACGACGATTTTTAAGAAAATTTCCATGTCTGATATATATATATATATATATATATATATATACATATATATATATTTTTATATATATATATATATATATATATATATATATATATATATATATATATATATAATATTTATATATATATATATATATATATATATATATATATATATACATATATATATATATAATATATATATATATATATATATATATATATATATATTATATATATATATATATATATATATATATATATATATATATATATATAAATATATATATATATATATATATATATAGTATATATATGTATATATATATATATAATAATATATATTATATATATATATATATATATATATATATATATATATATATATTTATTTTTTTTTCCCGGTAACTACATATTGACATCTAGAACGGATCCTATCGAGTCGAATGTCCTGAAATTTGGTACCTGGACCTGGGATTATTTCCATTGCAGAACGAAAGTATCAACATTTGGATAAACTTCCTGCAACCGCCGCCATTTTCACGTAGATATTTCTAATTTTCCAATGAATATCCTTCCCGGTACATACTGACATCTCCAGCGGTTCGTACCTCACCAAATGAGCTGAATTATTTTTTTCTGGGATTTTTTTTTTCGTTGCAGAACAAAACTATCAAAATTTGATTGAATTTTTCCAACCGTCGCCATTTTCACGTAGATATTTCTTGTTTTTTCATGGTTTTTGAAAAATTCAAACAATGAAAAATAAAATTTTCAAATTTTTTTTCATGGATCTATTCAGTAGCTTTCAAAACTAACTCCAAAGAAGAAAAAAATCTCAGATCTACAGTTCAACAGTTATCACAATTACAATGTTTCTATTCAAGCACCAAAAAATTATTAATTAACTATTGTATAACTAACTGAGAAATAACGATAAAAATTTTTTGCCACCGATTTATTGTTCATTCCACTATCCAAATAGTGCCGGAATTTTTTCATTTCTTAATTTTTGTATTTAATATGGTTAAATAATGTTTATTGTTAAAGTATCCTAAATGGGCGTGTTTTGCGCAAGCCAGATTAGCCGTTTACGGCCGTATATTTACTCCTCGGAAAAAATTATAATTATTGATCGTACAGTACTGGAAGGTGAAATATTCTTTCAAAAAATTTTCTCCTCTTTGTGAATATCTATTTAGATTTCGAAAATCTCAATTGGCTTTTGAAATATTTACAAAAAACCAAACACCTTTGTTTTTCTTTCAGTTAATTGTTTATAAGTAACTTTTACAATTTTCGTGAGGGGAACTTTATTTTTTTCAAAAAATATCTATATTCTCTTCCGAATCGAATGACACCTTGCTCATATTTTTCTGTTAGAAAAAGCACTTGTTGACTAGACTATACATATAGATAAGAATGTTGATTTTCCTCAACTTTCCATTTTGTGGGTCTAACATTATATCATTTCATAATTATAATCGAAGATAATAAGCAAACAAATCAGTTACAAAATAAGAACACTGGTTTTTAAATACAAATGTCGCAAGTCTAACTTTCTTTAAAAAGGATTATTACTGTTTTGTTTCTAATGAAATAGATTTACACCAAGTTATGGCATCTGATATTCTGATATTCTATTCAGAAATAATGATAAAGAAATTATTTTGCGAATGAACTTTGCATTCAATTCAACTTCTTATTAGGTACCACTTTGGATGTCTTCATATATTAATTTTGATTATTATATAACACATAACATTGATAACTCGCGCTGGACCATTGGAGATCATTATTATAAGTATCGATTTTAGAATGTAATTTCTAATCAGAACTTCTTACCTCTTTTATTATTGTTGACATAATAATTACACCTCGATTTATCATTATGAGCCTACTTAAATATCTAGTTTGATATTTTTGGTATATATCAAAT
>JARQZK010005117.1:405000-485783 GCA_030704885.1 Cynegetis impunctata | reverse complement strand
GTACAATAAGTTTATTCATTTTTTTATCATCTTATAACTGTTGCATTTTCTCAGAGAACGGAGCTACAATTTGGTGAAAAATTCAAAATCGGATCACCGCCTGAGAAAATATTCAGTCAAAACTTAGGAAATATTTAATGTAATTTTAATTTTTTTTAATGTAAATTTGCGGCGCAGTGTATTTCGCAAGCAGCACGACTTCAATGACAAAAATTGGAATTTTTAGACTTTTGAAAAAAAAAACCACAAATGTTATACCGTTTTCGAAAGAGCATTAAATAGGCTAATTTTTAAGATCTTTTGCTGATTCTGTCTGGTTCAATATTTTTTCACAGTAGATAGTCAAACTTTACTCAAGGTTTTCGGATTAAAATTAAATTGAAACAATTTGATTTTTTTTTTGAGTTTAGCGAGCTAATTTTTAATAAAATGATAGGTCGATTGTCTCAATCGTATATTGATGATAGCACAAGAAAAAAAAACCATGAGTTAGAACTTATTTATTTTCAAAACAGGCGAGAAAATGACCGAAAAGTATAAATTTTTCAAAAAACCATAAGACTGTCAATATCTCGAGAACCAGAAAACTTTTACTAAGGTCATGTTGATGTTATCTGATTGACCTGAAGCCAATCTACCTCCAGTGTCACTCTGGCGTGTTATTTACGGGACACCCGGTATATATATTTATACCTATCTATAACAAAATATACTTTAATACAACGGAGATAATGATGATCAATAGCCAAAAATGTAGTGAAAATTACTTAGGTACATTTGTCTATACAAAACGAAAAGTGAGTCTGCTATATGTTAAAAGATTTCTATTTCATACATACATGCATCAGTAATACATTTTAATGAACTCATGACATTCTAACAGTTTCACTGTGGAAAATATTTAACGACAACACATCCTGGACTGCGCAAGCATCCCGCCACTCTCAAAAATACTTGAGGGTGGATTGAAAGTCGGGACCTTTTATTAGATTTCGGTTCGACAGTGTTTCAATTTGGTTTCAGTGTCCCTACTTAGAAATTTATTCAGTATTTTGTTGGAGATTGGAATGAAGTGAAAATACGACAAAAAAAAATCAAGTTTAAAAATTTAATTTCGAGGGGGTCGCTAGGAATATTTTACTTTAAAATAACCTTATTGATTTTAGTACCACAAACTTTATGTTCGTATGCTAGAGCATTGAGGTTTCTGTGATTAAAGTTTTTATAATCTCATTTCTTGTTCAAAATTATACAATATATCACCACTGTAAATATCTCGATTAACACAGCTTCTCGAGTAAGATTTGATTCAATATTCTATACAAGGTTTCTATTTTGATGTATAAATATATAGGAAACTGAATATTGCTTCAATTATCTAAGTTTTTAAGATCTGCTGTGTTTGATATTCAA
The DNA here is from genome assembly GCA_030704885.1 of Cynegetis impunctata. NCBI lineage: Eukaryota > Metazoa > Arthropoda > Insecta > Coleoptera > Coccinellidae > Cynegetis > Cynegetis impunctata. The sequence goes on along the minus strand of JARQZK010005117.1, from coordinate 484,370 downwards.
TTTTAACCTAAGCTCAATTCATATGTCGATCACTTGAAAACCGACAATTTCCTCTCACGCGAATTTTTTGTGTTGTACTCATGAATATTAATAATAATGATTTGCTATGACCTTTTCTCAGTTTTGATCTTGAATTGAAAGTCTACACATCCTCTCCCTGTCCAACAATTTTCTAAAATTTATTAATTTATTTAATTTTAGATGGAGCTTTTCCTTTTGAACTCAAGATTAAACGAGCAAACATTTTTTGTTGGTGGATTTTTACCATTAGATTGGACTCTGATTTATTCTGTAAGTATTTGAGAAATATAAACAGTCTATAATGAACTGGGTATTTGGGCAGTTGCAAAAGGTTTATTCACCTGCAATACTTTTTCAAACTTGTTAGTGAAAACTTTTAATTATGTCTTCCATTCATATGTTAAATTAAACTGAAAATTTTTGTAATTGTACAATGCGTAAACAATAGCTCTTCGATCAGTTGTGTTAGTTCTACAATCGGATACGAGTGTGTGATGGTGTGTGTGTGTGTGTACAAGTGTGTTTGTTGAATGAACTATTGAGAGAATCACCCCTAAATACGAGCTACGTCTATAATTCGACCTGCATGGCTATGATTCACACTATCCTCTGATGATAAAATCCCCTTCGTTTCGACGTACGCATAGATTTCTCATCAATTCTGGGATCTATGATGGATTGTAATCATTTCTGACATTCCACAGTAGTTCAATGAAACAGTGCACTAACATAACATAAATCGAAAATAATGAATTTAGTTCTTTTGACAAATTACGTCAGTGTTAATGTACTTTTGATATGAGTGGCTGTGAAGAGGACTGCTTCACAATTATTGAAAAACACATGGCAATTTTCAGAAGGATTCTATCATTTTATTTCATCACAGTGCTTCATCATAACGTACTGATCACAAAATGATTGAATGTCAATTTATACAAGATCAGGTAGAAGGGAAGTGAGAATAATAAGTAATAATTTGGAATAAAAATACTCCCCATCATGCCTCAGAAGGTATATGAGTACGACTATTCAGAGCTGTGAACAATGAAAACCAAAAATTCGTCAGACTGCTATGGAATAATTTCAGCAATAAATCTAAGAACATAGGCGTAACTAGGTGTTTCCTCGAGGGTGAGGGGAGACATTTTGCATTTTGCTGAAGGTCGCCTCTGGATTTTGAAAATTTCTAATATGATTTAATTTTGTTTCAATTATTTGGCGTACTCTCTTTTTCCTTTTTAAAAGTATATTTTGGTGATTTTTTATAATTGCTGTGTATGCGAATTTTCCATCTCTCATTTTTGGACTTTCTGATGAAGACAATTAACATCCTGGGGCAAGGAGTGCTAGGATATACCGTAATTTCATCAATCCCTAAAGAATGAGTCGATATATCGTACTATTATATGATTGAACAACTGAAAAATATAAAAGTTTTTATTTTAGATGGTTGCTGGTATTTCCACCTACCTTGTCTATTTGATACAATTCAAGGAAGTGTAGCATCAGGAGCAGGAAGATATTTAGAGAAGATAAGAAAATACATATGTCGCATATTTCGAGAGTGAAATTATTCAAATTCTATATTTTTATCTGGATTTAGTGTTGAATGATATTATGTTTCAAATAATAATTTGTCGTGGAATGTGACAATTTTCTTTGAGTTAAATTAATTGAGATTGAACTAAACGAAAATATTTTATGATTAATTAAATGATGACCTTCAAAAAATTATTGATAATTGAATAATTCAAGGAACCTCACATCTTCCGTTTAGCTCTCATCTTTTCAAGATATTATTCGTAATATACAGACATTGGCTGCACAAGTCTGTGATTTATATGTTTATGCTAAGCTATAGCTCCCAGCTCCTACCTAGAAATTAATAATTTGGCCATTTCAAATTAAATTTGCCACTCCAAACAATATATACATATATACATACATATACATATCTTTATATTTATATATATACATCTATATATATATTTCTATATATATTTATATATATATATATATATATAGGTAGGCAAAAATTTGATGGAAACATGAAAGTGATGGTTTTCTTTGTTTTGTTTAGCTGATATTTGGAGGCGATGAAAAATGGATAAAGGTAGGAGTTCGTGATCTCAAACATTTGGTAAAAGATTAAAAAACATGAAAATTCTCCAAAGTATAAAAACAGTCTAGTAAGTTTTCAGCTCTTGGGAAATGTGAATATTGACTCTTTTTTACGTAAGGTTTATGCAGATGAGATAAATATCTGTTTTTTGCACCTGCACGAATGAATTTTGTTTTTGTTTGAAGTTTGAAGTTTATTTTTATTTATTTTTATTTAAGATTTATTTAAGATAATCAGGAACACAAACAGGTATTAACCCAAAAAGAGTATTCGCTTATTAACAAGAAAAATACATCATGCAATTCAAATTAAAATTGGTACAATATATATGCACATACATAATACATATAAAAAAACCTTTATCATGAATATAATTTATAACATATACATATATGAATTCTATCCTTTTTATGAAGAATCCTTCTTCAGCGATCGTTTGAGCGACAAGTATGTGGTATTAAAAAGATCTACACCAAAAAAGAATGTCATGTAACAATCCATTGACATTGATAACATTTGTTAATAAATCATTGATTTAGATGAATCGATAAATCCATTGAGGATATTCTATTGGCTAATGTTTTGGCCTAAAACACAAAACAGATACACAAATATGTATAATTAATTCATTCAGATTGGTATTTTCTGAAAATGTTGGAGTTGGAAATAATTCGTGTATGACATGAGCGCTTAAGGCATGCTCATTTGGATTATCCAAACATTTTCTTACTACAAATAAAATAATTAACTGATGAAATTTATCAATTTTCTAATCAGAATATTGTCTAACTTCATATTTTGTGAAGAGAATTTTTTTATTGTCAGTCGTTCAAATATCAGTTATTCGATGAATTTAATCCAAAACACTATATCTCTATAAGATATTGAACTAGTTTTTTATTTAATACAAATTAGTCAATTTCAGTCAGTATTTTTTACTCATGAAGAAATAACTTTCTGAAATTGAATTTGGCAATTTACAAACTTGCTGCAGCAGTCATGATTAGACCATCGATATTACCTATATCAAGATTGAGTTCCGTAAGATCTCATATTTATTAGGTACACGGAGAAAAAATTATAGCAGTTATCAGTGAAGAAAATATGTAAAAATAACTAAACTTCGACTAAAATATCGAATCGCTATTGTGATATTCTAAAAATTCATGATCATTAATGTATAATTAATAAAGCGTTTAGCAATTATTTATGTAGAGATGTTGAAATATTTATTATTTGGCACTGTATATAGGACTATATTTCTATTTTTGTTAAACATCTTATTTTCTCCAATTTTCGAAATTCGTATTTTGTTTGTGTATAATAATTTTTTTTTCAATTTGTAAATCGAAATAAAAAATTATTTATGAACTAAATTTGCCGCCCCTTAAAATTTGACGCCCTAGGCTCCAGCCTACTCAGCCTGCTGGTAAATCCATCACTGCTTATATGTCACACCAGGTTATCTAGAAGACTTTAGGAGATATTGGACGCAATTGTGTTCTATACCAAAGTTTTTGAATGACATTTTTTCATGAGATTTTCTGTCCCTGTAATGGTTTCACCCATTAACATCCACTTGAAATTAATTCAATACCTCCGCAAGTAATTCTTGCATTCCTTCTCGAATAAATATATATATATATATATATATATATATATATATATATATATATATATATATATATATATATATATATATATATATATATATATATATATACCTATATAACTTTTTGATAATTATTAGCAATAACAGACTTGGTGAATCTCAAAAACACTCGATTTTATCAAAAAGTTTACGTTTCGCCACGACAGTCTTGGCTTTTTCAAAACTTTTGAAATATTGAAATTTCTTCGACCTTTATTACCCTGTAATAATTGTAATAAATCATATAGTGAACAAGCATACAAATATACCAAAACACAAAACACAGCACTAATCAAACATAAAAATAATGAGAATCATAGTTTCAACTTTAATAGCACAAAAATTTAAGAGATAGAGAAAGATCAAAAACGCAGAGATATTTTACAAATATTACATATTCAAACAAATCTAAATAAAGTCATAAAGGATAGAACAGATATAAAACATTTAACATGTTCTCGAAGATGGTTTGGTTGTATACCGATAAATTCAGGACGAAAACTTTTTATGTCTCATTTTTGGTAATTTGTGTTTTTATTTGTATAATAAGTGTTTTTGAACAGTAAATATGAGTTTTTTTGTAGTTTGATTCCATTTTCGATGTGCACCCCCGGTGGTTCCTGACGCCACCAATGAATATTTTTTCGTTGTTGGCGTCGGGTACCACCGGTGGCCACCATGTAAAATCGATTGGAATTTGTTTTTTTGCAACAACAAGCAACATGTAGGTACTATACTACTGTTGCCTCAATATCAAAAGCCTATCTTTGACGCGTGAAATTTTATGTGAGTCTAAACTTTATATTGATCAGTGGCTACCGATGGTTCGCATCGTCTGTGAGGATAGATCGTTTGGGGGGCACCGGTGGCGCACATCGTCGCGAACGTGTTAAGTTCAATATACGCAGATTAAAATCTTTAATTTTTCTAAGAAACAATATAAATCAAGACAAAATAATTCAACAAACAAACTCTAACCATAACAACTCATCTTCTTCAACAAAATCTAGACATCTAGAATTTTCAATTTTTCTAAAAAAAAAGATATAATTTAGAACATGTGACCTCTAAAATTACCAGTAATGTCTTTTTGAAGACAAACCCAACAATCAAATATTTTAAACCTATTTTGTAGATTGCGTGGGTGAAGGTTTCTATGGTTCCCTTTCCTTATCAACAGACCTGACTGTTGATATTGGACTAAATAGCACGTAATTAGTAACTGAAAACGGCCACAGCCGTAAAAATTATTTTGAAAAAAAGATAAATAATACCCTATTCTTTGACTTTTCAAAATCAAAATAATTTGCACCTATTTCGAACATTACGTGGGTAAAGGTTTCTGTGGTTTCCCTTACCATCTGATAATAACAGATTTGAATGTTAATATTGGACTGAATAGCACGTATTAAATAACAAAGAACGGCCACAGCCGAAAAAATTTTTGATGAAACATAGTAGTCTTTTTTAACTATTCAAATTTTTTCAAATCGATAAATGTCGAAGAAATTTCAATATTTTAAAAGTTTTGAAAAAGCCACGAATGTTATTGCTAATAATCATCGAAAAATTAAAAATAGTTCACAGTTAACAACAATTCAAATGAATAAGATATATATATATATATATATATATATATATATATATATATATATATATATATATATATATATATATATATATATATATATATAGAGGAAAACAATTTGTAGGGACTGCAGCAATGTAAAAGGAAACTTTTGAAGTTTTTCCAAGCTTTCAGAATCGTTCATTCCATCATCAGGGAGAATCTATCCTGAGGATTACATATATGTTGATAATACGATATAAGAAACATTATAATTCTTATCAGAATCATGACAAGGGATATTATAAACAACATTTGTGAGTGATAAAATAGGAATTTTGTCTTTTACTTTCGAATATATTTGTCTCATTGAAATAACTGTTCTATTTGCAATTTTGATGTTTTCAAAAGATTGAAAAATTCTGGTCAAAACAAAAAGACTATTAAAAGACAGAATCACTTCTCATAAGAGTGATAGTAGATTACACCCTAAGAGATGTGCTTTAGCTAAACATGTCAATGATTGTGACCACCAGATGAACTACCTTTCAACAACTGTTCTTGCAAGAAAATCACATCTTTCAAAAAGATCTTTCTTAGAAATGGCCTTTATTTATCAAGACAATAAATCCATCAATAAAAAAACAGATATAAGCCATTTGAGTGAAATTTATTCTTTTTTACTTTCACTTGATATAAAATAACACTAAATCAAATTAATTTAACGTAACGAAATAATGTCAAACTTCAATTTGAAAATAAAAAAATAAAAAAATGAGTGACACCGATTTGTCATTGCGATCAGAAATTTAATTATAACTTCAAAAATGTATCAACTTTTCTAATTTTTTAACAAATAGCATCATTTTCAATGTTTCTTATATCGTATTATCAACATATATGTAATCCTCAGGATAGATTCTCCCTGATGATGGAATGAACGATTCCGAAAGCTTGGAAAAACTTCAAAGAGTTTCCTTTTACATTGCTGCAGTCCCTACAAATAGTTTTCCTCTAAACTAGTCAGCGACTTCACTACTCTTATCTATATATATATATATATATATATATATATATATATATATATATATATATATATATATATATATATATATATATATATATATCCTCTCAGTCTATAAGTTCACACATTCAAGTCTTCAAGCGTTGCAGTAACTTCAAATTTTTTATCATTATTCAATAATTGTTTCCACATAAACTCAATTTTTTATTATGCTTATAAATGATAAATTTATGTAATATCTATTTTCGAATCGATCATATTATAAAATTCGAATGGGCTCACAAATACTCCCTCTTATTAAGTTATAGTCATGTAAATATTCAAGTTATTACGACATAATGAATACAGCCTATTTCATTAGAGAACAATCCATTTCACATCACTCAAATGGATTTAGTGATCACTAAGTAGATATCGTAACAGTGAATAATCATTTCAACATCATGAGTGTAGGAAGTAACACTGTCCAAATTGAACAACATCCATTAGAATCGTTAAATACAGTATTTCAAATATGGAAATATGGATTTCTATTTCCCCACTTTTCATATAATCCATCAGCCAAGGTTTTTAGATACGAACGGAGTTTACTTCGAATATTAGGTTGTGCAGTGCTGGTATCCAGCCTTCTAGTGGTATATTTCTTTGTTCAGGAGTATGGTCGTACCGACCTGATTTCTGTCCTTACCCAGTTGTTTGAAATTTATCACGTTTTTTATATATTTTACACTCTTTTCGTCACTTATCGAAATACTCATATGATCGAAGAGATGATCGAGAGAATTGTGAAAATTTATGGGAGTTTCGAAAAGATAATACTTTTTTCTAAAAAGAGAAGAATCAACATAGGATTATTATGGGCATTATTTCGAGTTATGAATTATTTTCTTATGGTTATCTTGTCCATATATTCATCAAAAAATAGAATGTACTGCAATTGGGCAAACTTAGTTAGTTCTTTCAGTTACTATTCAATCGATATTCAATTTGAGATGTTCTATGTTACTTTTAAACTGATACTGATTGATTTTTATCGAACATTCAATGATTTTCTTTCCAAAGTTGAAATGCACAAACACATTGAAAATCTTAGTGGAATTCAAGAAGAATTGAATTTAATTAATGGTTGTTTTACAAAAATATTCTCATATATATTGCTAATGACGTGTTTTCAACTGTGGTACGCAATTCTCCTATCTTTATATACGAATCTAATGGATCCCTATGGATTTAGGGAATTTCCTGAGAATCTTGTTGAGAAATTTGTTGCTACGGATTGGATAATAGTACCTTCTTTATCAATATTCATCATTGCAGCTACTAGTGCTATTATTTTAAATGAGGTAAGAGAAAAATTAATTAATATAAGCAGTAATTATAGACTCAGTTCATTACAAAGAATAATTCCACTTGTTTCATCACAAAGAATAGTTTATTGAAAGCTGAAAGGGTTTTACTGTATATATAATTAATTCAGATTGAAAACTGAGTCGATCATATCTATTATTGAATAAAAATTTTTTGAAACTAATTTAATTTTAACATTTCCAGAGCAGGCGAGCTGATGAAAATATTCAAAGAATTCAAAGCAACGTTGGTCGACGGAGGCTCCCCTACAAGAGCGTGAGTATTGACAATCTATTTACTATCACCATTGAAAATGAAATTGAATTCACTATAATAGAAAAGACCAAAAAACTATTATTTTGAATATTATTAGAAAAATACAAGTTTGATTTTAACGGTTATTATATTTGACTCTATGACGCGGTGACACGGTAGCTTCTTCGGATAGAATGAAATACTGAAATCTTGCTATCTTAGTTTTACATAAAGTTTTCAATAGCTAGATAAAACGATTACAACATGAAATTAAATTAGTGTGGGGAGTAGGTAATCCTTCCTGAAAACTTGCTCAAACTACATCAGGTATACAACATATTTAGGAGTGGAGAATGATTTACGTCAATTTGTTCGTTCAGTAACAGATCAGAATTCTTATACCTGTTAATTTTTAGGGCTTTCCAAAAGTTTAATTTCAATCCTCTTTTATCTCTATTTAAAATATGAAAATCTTTATTAAATGTATGATTCTCATCTAGCAAATGATTGAAACAATAAGAGAGATTCTAATTATTTCAATCATTTGCTAGATGAGAAACATTCATTTAATAAAGATTTCCATATTTTACATAGAGAGAATAGCGGATTGATATTAAACTTTTGGGAAGCCCTAGAAATCAACAGATATAAGAATTCTGATCTGTTACTGAACGGACAAATTGACGGAAATCATTCTCCATTCCTAAATATGTTGAATGCCTGAAGTTTTCTGGAAGGATTACCTATCCTCCACCCTAATTTAATTTATTGTTGTAATCATTTTTCCCTAGGTACTAAAAATTTTAAGTAAAAGTAAGATACCCAGTATTTAATTCTATCAGATGAAACCACCGTGTGGTCAAACGCCGCGTCATAGAGTCAAATATAATAACCATTAAAATCAAACATGTGTTTTTCTAATAATATTGTAATGGGTTTTAACCAAGTAACGGTAACATCAATTCATAATATTATTTTAAAATTTATTTCAGTTAAATATTTATTTCTATCAATAGGTACTGTAGTAATTATTTCGGTACCTTATATACTCTTCCTATGCCTTATACATATTCGTTCGTTTGGTTGAAGAGGAATAGTAGAACGTAATAGTTTCTACTTTAATTATCTGAACGATTTCTATTTTAACCACAAAATAGAAATGTACAGGTTTAAGAAGTTTTCTGTTTATATACACATCCCAACAGCCAGATAAGTTAAGTTTAAGTAAAGTTGAAGAAAACACCATTTCAAAGTACCTTGATAAAGTAATTGATATTTATAACACCAATGGTCAGGTCAGCTTTGAAGTCACGGAGACTGTAAATACCACTCAAAAAATTGAACGTTAGGGTGTTTTCCGCTAAACGTAAACGAAAACCTCAAGAAGATGCCCAACAGTCTTTATCTTATGATACAAAAATGATAAAACTGGCATTTGCACACACAGAAGCTAAAGTGCCTAACATTACTGCAGACTTAAATTTTGATCATTCATATTCTAGTCTGTGAACTGTAAGTACCTATATTGTTTTTTTTATTTCTGGCTCTGTCTCTATTTTTTATAATTTTGCTGTAGGTATCTATATTTTAATTTTCAGTTCTCTAGATCATAAGATTCTAATTTTTATTTTTAGTTTATAGTTGCTTTTCTTGTTGATAATAAATAGGTAAATAAACAAAAAGGTCTTCATTTTAAATTTGGCGAAATTTAGTTCACCCAATCTGAAACCCATGGCCCCCCGGCAAATCGATGTTTTCGAAAATGCCGCCATAAAAAACTCTAGAAAGTGACGTCATGGATCCAAATGCAATAGTATATTATATAACAAGGGACTGAAGTGAATGTTTTAATCCCGCACGTGATGTTTATTGCCTGAGGGCTCCTAGAGCCCGAGGGCCAATAATCACGTAAGGGATAAAAAATCTCTTCAGTCCTGAGGCATATACGCTATTTTTTGCACTTCCCAGTATTATAACTTTCAATATTGATACAATTAATAATTTTGATGAGTTATATAAACAACACGGTACTTGGATTACTCAGTAGGTAACGTTATAGCAACAGTGTCAACAAAATTTTTCAATTCAGTGACATTTCAATTAATGATAAAATCATCTCGAGAAGCTTGAGAATCGTTATTATTTCGATTTCCAGAAAGCAGACTATAAAAAAATTTCTATGGTTCGTCAAAATTACGACGGTCCAACTAATTTACTCATATAACTTTAAGACTTTTCGTAAGCTGCTTTACTGCGCTGTGACTTTTCATAGTGGGTGTCTAGATGTCAGTGGCATTGTGTAAAGTTTGTAGATTGAATGTTTCCTAGATAGCTAAAAAATCCGTCGTCAAATTCACGACACGATAGTATTTTATTTTAGAACCACAAGGTGCAAGTAATGAAAATATACATATTGAAGGAAAAAGGACCATATGCGCTATTTGCCCATCAAAGAAAGGAAGAATGACCTACATATGCGCTATTTATCCATCAGAGAAAAGAAGAACACCACCATGAACTGCAATGAATGCAAATGACCCATATGTGTAGAACACAGGTCCAATTCGTACGTTGACTGTTAATCAAATTTTGATAATTTCTATATATTTTATTGGGAAATATGACTACAAAACTTCAAGAGCATCCATCCGTTGGATACAATTCTTGAATATTCCGAAAGAGGTGAAACTTGTAAGAAAATTGCGTATACTGTAACAGATGATCCCACCACATCTTCTAATGGAATACTAAATCTCTCATATTATGCTTAGACTTCTGCAACAGTGCACCAATCTAAAGTGAAAAAAATATTTATTCATATTGTTAATTGGGCGATAATCTCAGCTCAGCAAAGTTGTAACCTATATGACGACCTACCTTAGTTGTGAGTAAATTTAATGGAAATTCGATAATCAAAGGAGTTAAGAAACCAAAGATTTAGTATGTTTCAAATCTTAGAGCTGTTACTACTACGGATGAACTGTTAAGTACTGATCTGAGTCCCACAGCGCTCCGTGCGAAGTCCACTTCCGTTTCTTTTATTCATCAATGATTTGCTCTATTACGTAGAAGCGGAAAAGAGGACTATTTTCCCGATGATACCTGCTATTACAGAACAAGATCCTAAAGAACTCTCAAATGACATAATATTAAACACCACCTAACCAAGTATTTATTTTTGAATTGCACTAATACTGTGAATAATGATGTGTTTCTCCAATTTGAAAACGACAAAGTTTGTAGTGTCATCACATAAAATTTTTTGGAATTTTGTTGGAACAAGACCTCGGATGGTTAGATTCTGCGGCTGAAAAACTGAATTCAGCATTTTTTGCCATTAATTGAATAAAGAATTTTCTATCTACTGCGTCTATTATGGAAGTGTATTATGCGCTTGCATATCGTCACATAATTTATAAAACCATGTTATGGGGTATTTCTGTTGATAGCTGAAAAGCCTTAGCTAGAATAATTTTTAAACTAGGACCTCGAGAACCTTCGCAAGCGTGCATTTATTGGTAATAAAATATTAACTACATTTTGTATATGTATTCATAAGTGACTACTCTATGTAGAGGAAAATGGAAGAAACTTATATAAAAAAATGTGTGGCACTCGAGGACTGCCGCGGTAACATTAACATCGCTAACGTGTGCAATATTTATATCATTATTCGAGGTCATAATATTAGTAATATATGTAGCTATTCACTGTTGTACATAGGTACACCTATGTATACATATACCTACATGTATACTTAAGTATACATGCCGTGAGTGTGGCATTATAAAGATATGATAGGAAAGGAAGGAAACACACGTGTTTCATTCCTCCCTGAAGTATCTGTCAGGGAGGCGGGCAGCTTGAGTTTGGGATTAACTCCTTCAGCCAGATCAGAGGATACACTTGTATGTACAAGTGCATTAAGGATAGGTGAGACGGGATATTTATGGAACATAGGAAGTGTGGGTAGGGTTCAGAGATTAATACTGGCCCAGCATTGGCCTTATAAGTTTGCATGCAGTGACTTACATTACCATGAGGAAACCTCTGAAAAAAACTCATGGCAGACCAGTCGGCCCCGGGGTTTGAACCCGAGACCTCCCAAATACTAGCCAGCGTACTTAACGTACTCAACTAACTAGCTTGGTAAAATATGATAGATATACACTTATATACTTTTAAACAAACATCTGCTTACGTATTCGTCCGATTTCGGAGCAGCTCGTCTCAAACCGTGCGAGCTTCGTACAGTCGTACCATATACATATACGTTAAGCGAACGCTCGGCCGAGCTACATGGTAGGCGGAGTGGGGGTTGTTAGGTTCTATTTTCGTTACGGAATTTCCTCACTCGGTCACCGCGCTTTAAGCCCGCGATAAAAGCTATGCAATAGCTTAAAATATGAAGTTTTTGTTGTTATAACACAAGAATTGTTGAAGTTTTTTCTATCCCTAGACACAGTTCGGCCAGGTATGAAAACTTACCAGCTTATCAATGTATTAAACTGTCTAATCATCAACCTTACGCGTTAAAATGAGTTGGTTGTTGTAGGTTCATGAAAATTAGGAACTCGGTGCCCCTGGCAAAATGTTAGTTGCTGTAGTAGAAGGAAGTGCCTGACCAATAACCATATTACTTATGAATGACGTGTGCAACTCAATCGTGTAATTATCTGAATAGATACTATAATAATATAAAAATTATTATGATTATAGCTAACAGTTCTCTGTATATGAATAATTATGATGTGCCATCAACTATTTTCGTTATAACCTTAGCTTAATTGAAGGGCTGCAACTCCTCTTTCTGACCAACAATTTTCCAACATTCACTTACTTATTTACTTTCAGATGGAGCTATTTATTTTGAAATCGAGAATAAACGAGCAGAAATTTACTATTGGTGGATTTTTACCTTTAGATTGGACTCTGATTTACTCTGTAAGTATCTGGAAAATATGAACAGTCTATATGTACTGAGTATTTGAGAAATCTTATGTGACCTTGCGAATGGAAACTCTATATAATTTATTCTTTTCATATTTTAAGTCAAACTGAAATTTTTTGAAATTGTACTATGTTCGAAAGGTAGCTCTTCAAAAAATGGTCTCAGTTCTATAATCGTGTACTAGTGTGCGTGTATGTAAGAATGATTCTGTGGAATGAGCTCCAGAAAAACTCACCCCTTAACACGAGCTTCGCTTATAATTCACAATGCATGGCTATGATTAACCTAATGGGGATACAATCCCCTTCATTTCGACTAACACACGATTCATGACAGCGGTAGCTACATCACGTAGAACTGATCACAAAACTTGAAAAGAGAATTTATAAAAGATCAAGTAGTAAGGAAATGTAGTGATGAAATGAAAGTAATAAATAAGTTCGGAAAATATACGCCTTCAAGCCAAAAGGGGTATGGCAGTACGACTATTCAGTGCTATGAACTATGACAACAAGAAATTCGTCAGAGATGGATATTTAAGTCAGTTCATCAAAAACTTAAGGACATGGGCGTGAACAGGTTTTTCCTCTTAGGTTAGTGAAGGCCTTTTATGTTTTATTCGTAAGCCCCCTCCGGATATAGAACATATCTGAAATGATTTATTTTTGATTTAAAATATGTTATTTTATAACATCATATTGAGAAAGGTTGTTTTTGAGAAAACACTCTACAAATAACTTGGCGTTCGTTTCCTTAATTTTCGAAAGTATTTTTGACGAATATTCGATGAAGCTGTGTAAGTGGATTTTTGAATGTCTTATTTCTGGGATGTCTGATGTGGTCAATCAAATTCTGAGAGAGGACCCATCGTTGTTATAACAAGACCGTAGGAATGTGTCGATGTATCATAATTTTAATGAGTAAATAATTGGAAAATATACACCACGTTATTTTTTCAGATGGTTGCTGGTATTTTCACCTACTTAGTCTATCTGATACAATTCAGGGAAACGGAGCTTCATAAGATGGAAGATAATCAGAGAAGATAAAAAATATGACACATATTTCAAGAGGGAAATCATTCAAGTTCTATGTAGGTTCTATGTCATTCTATGTAGTTTCTATGAATTCACTGGATGTTTCAAATAATGATAAATGTCACTGAATGTTGTAAATTGTGTTGAATAGTTCGAGATATGCCCACTGAAGAATTGTGATTTTCATGATTGAACGAAACGATGAAGTTCTATGATTGTCAGAGGTTTTTTCACAAATAAAAGTTGTGAATTATTGTTAATTTCTTTTCAAAGAAATATTGGTTGTTTTGACCAAACAGAAAGATACGCATGTGCAACAGCACTCTGTCACTAAGGTCGTATTTTTAGCACAGTGCATTTCTTAGGGATGAAATTAGAACGAAATTAATTATATTCATTGAACCCTAAATATTCTGAAAGTAAAATTTCACAAAAATCAATTTATCTCCAAAACTACTAGTTTTAGGTAAGAAAATACTACCAGACGAATCGACTCGAGTCTTCACCTGTTTCAACATATACCAAAGTATGAGTGCCCTAAAGGCTGAATTTACCGCAATCATATTATTAACCTCCATGCCTATATGATATATCAAAATATCAAGCACCATACGAGAATAATTCACCAGCCAACAGTGTATACTATGAGCTTCAAATTCGTTGAAGTCCAAATATTTACAAATATATATATATATATATATATATATATATATATATATATATATATATATATATATATATATATATATATATATATATAGAAATATATATATATATTTAATTATTTGGCTATTTATTTTTATATTTATTACAAATGGGGACCTCAACAGGCCTAAGTCCAATAGCAGAGATCCACTAACAACAGAAAATTGTAGATTCCATAGAAAACAATTCACAAATTATTGAGATATGTTAATGAAGAAGAGTAAAATAAAGAAAAAAAACAAAAAAAACAGTATATATTTGTAACGAAGCAAATAACCGCATATTCCATTTGAAAACCAACTAAACTTTCATTGCAAATATCAATATCTTTTGTATGCCAGTTATAAAAATGTTTAATTCTTAGTAAAACAGAATTATAATATAAATTCGTTCTTGCTTTTGGGAGGGATACAGAAAAGAGTGCCATGACGATTTGTATACTGCGGTACATTGAAAGATAAATAACCAATCATCGGAAAATCGTATACGTCATTAATATTTCTATATAAAAACATTTCATCAAAATACATTTTTCTGTGCTCCAAACTCAAGACCTTACAATAACGTAAAATAACGTTATAATTTCTCAAATACAAATTTCCACTAAATCTGAAAGTAAGATTTTTAAAAAATGACTTCTGTACACTGTACATATATATATATATATATATATATATATATATATATATATATATATATATATATATATATATATATATATATATATATATATATATATATATATATATATATATATATATATATATATATATCCTTTTTCTTTTTTTTTCTAAAACCTCTCACAGTCAAGTGTTCGGACATTCCAGTAACTTAATTCAAATGTTACAAATCTGCAGTTGCGATTACAGGTTTATGCAAATCTTTCATCATTGTTTAATAATTGTTCTCACATAAAATCAATTAATTATTATGCTTATAAATTACCAATTAATTCGATGTTTCCAAATTTTTGAATCGCTCAATTATCAAGACAACGTTAAATTCTATTTCTCCAACAAATACTTACTTTTATTATGTACCTTATAGTTAGCTGAATATTCGATTGGCAATAACAAAACGAATATAGATCAATTTATTAGAGACTAATCCATTTCATATCACTCGTATATACGTATTTAAAGATCAATAAATACTGTGACAGTGAATAATCATTTTAACATCATGAGTGCTAGAAGCAGCTACGTCGAAACTGAACAACATCCAATAGATTCGCTAAATGCAGTTTTTAAAATATGGAAATATGGCTTTCTATATCCGCACTTTTCGTATAATCGATCAGCCAAGATTTTTAGATACAAACGGAGTTTTCTACGAATATTCAGTTGTGCAGTTCTAGTTACCATCCATTTGGTAGGAATATTCTATAATCAGGATTTTGGTCTTAACGACCTCAAATCTGTCCTTGATAAAATATCTGAAATATATCTTGCTTTTTATACATTTTACACACTTCTCATCGCTTATCGAAATACCCATTCTATCGAAGAGATGATTGATAGAATTGTAAAAGTTAATCGGAGTTTCGAAAGCAGAAGACATTTTGTCAAAAAGCAAAAAAACAACAATGGATTAATATGGGCAATATTCCTCCTCATAAATTATATCGTAATAGTTATCTTGTCAATATATTTATTAATCCGTAGTGTTTACTACACTTGGGCAAAATTATTTGTTTCTTTTTCTAACAACTTGCTGCATATGTCATTTGACGTGTTTTACATCACTTTCAAAGTTATTTTGATCGATTTTTATCGAACATTCAATGGTTTCCTTTCAAAAGTAGAAAAATACGAAAATATTGGCAAATTAAGTGGAATTCAACAAGAGCTGAACTCTATCAACTGTTGTTTTACAACAGTATTCTCATATAAATTGCTCATGGCATGTTTTCATCAATGGTATACAATTCTCATATGTTTATATATGAATGTGATGGAACTGAATAAACCTATTACATTTTCTCTGAAGCTTGCTCTGAAAATTATTCTTACGAATGGAATTATAGTTCCCTCTTTAACAATATTCATCTTTATAGCTACAAGTACCATTATTTTGAATGAGGTGAGTAAAATATCGGATATTATATTAGGTAATATAGTAGTAATATACTTTTTCTAATTTTGAAATATAAAGTGATACTTTTTAAAATTCATCGAAGTTTTAAAACGTTTTACTTTTCCCAACTGGTTACGAAAAGTAAAATATTTCGCAACTGTTGATGAAAAGTTAATTTCGCCATTAATTGTGAAAAATACAGAATCATTGTAAGACTAAACTACTTGAACTATGTACTTCTTTACCTTATTTATGTAGTACCAACATCAATATATATATATATATATATATATATATATATATATATATATATATATATATATATATATATATATATATATATATATATATATATATATATATATATATATATATATATATATATATATATATATATATATATGTCAATAAACTTGATGTTGGTACTACATAAATTATGAACATCAATAAATTTATTATTTAGATAACTTTAACACGTGAATGCAAAAATTATTTATAAATATTAATTACACCAATTGAGCAATTAGTGATATTGAACCCAGCGGATAACATAGTTTTCTGTGTAGCATTAATTTGCGTATTGTCCATGTAATTTTCTCCTAGGATGTTTGTCGCAATCTTTTGTTTATTAATTATGGAATTCTCCACGTAACCTTCAGCAACTGTATCAGACTTCCATCCTCCATGCTGTTTGATTCTCAGCAAATCAGCTCCAGAATCCGCTAGCAGAGTAGTTGATGACCGCCGAAAACCAGTATACAAACAAGGATTTGGCAAATTTAAAAACTGGGCGATCATTTTCGGCAAATTTCCAAACGTGTTAATATCCACAGATTGCACTCCACATTTTCCATTCAAATATTTGACAAAAAAATCTGTCATGGTTAACATTTGATGGCCTCAAAAGCTCCAGCGGTTATAGCAAATTCTTGACATACTTTCGTCTTTGTGTTGGGAATGGTTACTTTAGCAAATTCCTCCTGAAACACTACATTTTCTACGCGACGAAAAGTTAATTCACCTTTTCGGCAAGCTCCAGCTCATCGGAAGCTTCTTTCAGTAAATAGGCAATATTTTCTTTACTTAAAACTTTTGACTCTTTAGGCTAGTAACCTTCAGAATGTCGTTTCAAAAAAGCCAGTAAATTTGTATACTTCTTGATGTCAATATTTCTCTTCAAGCACAATTCGGTTCTTAACATCGAATATGAGCTCCACAAGGTTGAATTCTTCATTCCCTTTTTTTCTTGAGAATACGCTAGCAAAACTTTTTCGTTCAAATTAGTAATCCTTTTTTGTTCACAGCATAAACAAAATTTGGCATAAGACAAATCATACTTGCTCCTCGACTCCTTAGGAATAATTGAATTGGTGATTGTTGAAAGGGTACTAAGTCCATTTTTCATTGAAATTGTATTTGATATGGGTTTCTATACCAAATTATATCCCCGACAGTTTGGTGTTGAAAGGAATCAAGTCCCATTCTAGAGAGCACTAATAATACGAGTTGAAAGGTACTAAGTCGCGGACTTAGTTCCATTCAACTCTGAATATGAGGTTGAAGATGAATAATTTGTCGTGTTTTTGCTTCATAAGTAAGTACTTGTTTATCATTTGGTATGTTTGTGAGAATTATTGTTCATTTCTATGTGTTATTTCTTCAATAAAGTGTATTAGTTTAATCATAACTACTTAATTTTGTTTTACTGATTGTTGAATGGAACTAAGTCCTTGCTTTAAAAAAATAATAAAAAATACAAAAATTGGAAATAATAATAATTTCTCCGTAGATAAATCAGAGACACAATATAGCTTCTATTTAAGATTATGCTAAAAAATGCAATAAACGAAAAAAGTCAATTTTGAAAAAAAAACTTTCAGTAATTGTTGATAATTTTGTTTAAATTTCAAAAAAATGTTAAAATTAATTTCACCAATCGATTCTACGTGAAAAAATATTTAAGAAACTGTATTTTGTTGTTAAAAATTACTCTAATATTTAGGGGTGGTAAAGGGGTGCTTCTGGAGGGTGAATAAAGTAATGATCGTTCTCATGCTATTTTCGGCTAAAATTGACGTTAAACAAAAAGTTAGTAATAAATAAAAGTTGTAGATTTTGAAAAATTCTTCAACTTTCTTATAATTTCTTTTCTTCTTATTTTTGTGTACTTAGTTGACAAAATGTGTGGCTGAATAAAAGTATTACAGTAATGATATTAGAAAACTTTAAAAATTAGAAAAAATATACGGAAAGATTAACGCGCATGATCAGAACTACAGACAGTACACCTATCTCTCAATCATAGAGGCTCTATGGGTATTTGTTATACACGAGGCTTTTATTTTCCGCCATACCATTGCTACGCAGATCTCTGCAGGAGTTGTCAAGATTCTGGTAATTGTTGCAATATACAACAAGTTTCAGAAGAAGACGAAGAGCCAAGTCCTCAAAATAAAATAAACAATGATGAAGTCGAAAATGATTTTGAAGAGAGATGGAGTGTGAAGTTTCGCAGTTTAGCGAAGAATCGGAGGGTGAAGAAGAACTGATTCATGTAAATAGAAGAAAAATATAAGTGTAGTTTGCAATGTGTATTTTTAAGATTTAATCATTTTTTTTATAATAAAAAGTTCTTTTTTTAAGTTTTGATCATATTTTAACAAAATAAATACATATTTTCCTCATGACCTTCCTATGAGTTTCCTCAAAATCTTGAAAATTTTTTCCAAATTAAAGTTACAACTATAATACTTTTATTCAACCACACATTTTGTCTACTGAGTACACAAAAATAAGAAGAAAAGAAATAATAAGAACGTTTAAAAAAGTAAAAAATGTAAAAAAATACATTTTTTGCATTTTTTTTTAAAATTTTGAGGTTATGTTAAAAATGACCTATACAAAACTTGAAAAATTTTTCAAAATCTACAACTTTTATTGATTACTAATTTTTTGTTTAACGTCAATTCTAGCCGAAAATTGCATGAGAACGATCATTACTTTATTCACCCTCCAGAAGCAACCCTTTACCACCCCTAAATATTGGAGTAATTTTTAACAACAAAATAGAGTTCTTAAATATTTTTTCACGTAGAATCGATTGGTGAAATTAATTTTAACATTTTTTTGAAATTTAAACAAAATTATCAACAATTACTGAAAATTTTTTTTTTCAAAATTGACTTTTTTCGTTTTTTGCATTTTTTAGCATATTCTTAAATAAAAGCTGTATTGTGTCTCTGATTTATCAAAAAGTAGACGAAAAAACAAACAAAATGAGCTTTGAAAAATCTATGTACGATGATTTTCCAACATACAATTTTCGTATGAAAAAAGGATTTTTTTTAAAAAAAAAAATTCAAAATCAAAAATTTTCCATAATTTTCTTTTGAAAATTTTTTTGGTTATTTATAATATATAAAGGTATCTTTGCACTAAGTTTCATAACAATTCATTAATTTTTATAAAAGTTATAATATAAAAATTTTATTATTTTTTGGAAAATTTTCAAATTTCTCGATAATTTTGAGGTTATGATGAAAAGTACCCTTAACAAAAATGAAAGTTTTTTTTATTACCTACAACTTTGCTGTTGAACATTTTTATCTCCGACGTCAAATTTTCTCGTAATACGCATCCAAACTATTGACTTTGAATTTTTTTCACTTTACCCCCTCCCCTTAAGTTAGTCCCCAAGGTCAGTAACTGCATTTATTTTTTTTTCATGTTAGTAACCCCCCAACCATTTCCCGTTGGGCTAGTTCTGGTTTCTATTTTTCCGTATTCTGATTAAAATTATGTTAGTTTGCCCCGACTATTGTATGCTATTTTATTCACAACTATAATCTTCTAAACAAAAATTCGGAAAAAAGCAAATTTTTCATTATTTTTTCTCAAACGTCAACAATAAAATTACAAAGACAACCATAGAATGATGATGACAACTAACAACAAATAACTTATTTTCCCAATAGTGAGTAGGCGGGTGTTTAATAAACACTTCAAATTTGTCAGCTCTTGTCAGTGTCCGGACCGTGTAATTTAATTTTTGCTGAAGAAAATCTTATGCTCCAAAAAAGTAGACCGAGGTATGATAAAGCATATAATACGTACAGACATTGGTGCGCCAAAAAAGGGGTCACAAAAGCTGCATCGGAAAACATCGTTCTTGCCTACTTCAGTGAAATGGCTAAGACTAAGAAATCGTCAACCTTATGGTCTACGTATTCCATGATAAAAACAACCTTAATTATCAGAGACAAGGTTGACATATCAATGTATGGAAAATTAATGGCTTTTTTAAAAAGGCAAAATGCCAATTATAAACCGAAGAAATCAAATACCTTTACCAAGAAAATGTTGATATTTTCTTAGATGAAGCACCAGAAGAATTTCTTGTTCTGAAGGTTATTATTCTAACACTAATAAAATAGTTATTTTTATTAATATTTTTCAACATTTTAGGTTGGTTTGGTAATTGGCCTTTCGGGAGCCTGCAGAAGAGATGAACTTTTTAAGATGAAAGTCCAAGATATTGATATTTTGGAAAAAAAGATCAGCATCATCATTCCTCACACAAAAACATATCAAGCACGATCGTTTCTGATATTAAACACTAAATGGGTTGAAATTGTAAAGAAATATATGGAACTCCGTTCACGAATTCAAAATGAAAGGTTTTTCATGCAAATGAGATTTGGAAAAATTACCAATCAAGTCTCTGGACACAATTCCATATCGTAATTTCCGAAAAGAATAGCATCGTTTTTGAAACTAAATAACGTTGGCGAGTATACCGGGCATTGTTTTCGGCGTACAGCAGCAACTTTGTTCACAAACAATGGAGAAGATGTTCTACAATTAAAGAGATTGGGAGGATAGAAATCGAGTACCGTGGCGGAAGGCTATGTAGATACTTCGTTCTCCAATCAAACGAAGACTGCTAATCTGCTCTCTGGCGAAACTACTTCCTCCAATCCTTCATCAGTCACCATGAAGAGTTCATCTGTACCACAAGAACTGAACTTTTCAAGCAAAAAAATTACGCATGGGTTAATGGTTTCTGTAGCATCTCACAATAGTTCGACCATAACGATCAATTTCAATAATGTCAATAATCCCTAAATATATTATGTACATACAGAAATTATTAATCCTTTGTTTGAAAAGTTCAGTTCTTGTTAATTTTGTGTTTACTAATCCTAAAGAACTTAAGAAGTGCTAATGTTGTCAAGTGTGCTTATAAGTCTCAATAAAATCAAATAGGTAAATGAACTTTTTATTTAAAAAACTTAAAAAAGATATCTTCTCTCAAAATAAACAGAAAAAAATCCTCTCACGGGTGAAAAATTTCCCACCCACGGGTGGGAAGTGAAAGTAGGTAATATGTCAGTTTCAGACTTTTTAAACGTCAGTAATGATGACATTACATATATAGTTGTAAATAAAATAAATATCTCCGAATTCACTAGACGATGGACGTTTGTTTGTAGGCACGTTTTGATACTTTTAATTTAAATTCAAATAGTCACATCCTATTCAATATTAGAAAAAATATTGTGTGAAACACGTTAGGAAACACTATTTTTCGTAACACGCAGATATATGCTCATTACGAAAAATGATGCTTTTTCTGGTTGCACAAATAACTATTTTTATGAAAAAGAATAGTTGATCGAAACTCGAATACTATTCACCGTACATAGCGATAATTTAAACTATAAATTGAATTGATAACGTTCCTAATTGAATATTTCTGTAAAATACAATTTAATTGTAACGTTTCAGAGTAAGCGGGCAGATGAAAACATACAAAGAATTCAAAGCAACGTTGGTCGACGCAGGCTTCCATACAAAAGTGTGAGTATCGAATTTCGATTCATCATTACCAGTCAAACAAGTTTGAGTCACTCTAGTAGGAAGAAACCAATAGTTATTTGCATAACTAGGGAGGAAGGTGCCACTTTTTCTCCCGTAGGATGTCACGTCGGGCAGTAAACATCCAAGGGAGGAAAAGGCAATTTTGAAACTTCATTTATAGCACAAATAATGAATATGAGGATATTAGGTATATTTATATTGTTTATTGAACGAATTTATTATTTATTACACGTAGTCATTTTCATTTAAATTTTAGGATTACCTGAGTATGTTGATTTTGAATGTGCAGTTTTGAGCCGCATTTGTATCAACATCGTTGGCAGAAAAGAGTGTTTGAATAAGAGCTTCAGTATTTGAACTATTTTCGCTTACCATATCGTAATGGTGGTAACTTCTAGATTATGTGCAAGTTCGGGTTCTATATTGATTCCCATAATTTTTGATCAGAAAGTTTTCTTTCATTTACGTATGATTCTTCTACATAACCTTCTGCAATATTGGTTGATTTCCAAACGCTATGCTATTTTAGAGCTAAAATATTTCCACCAGCATTGACTAATAAAGTTGCTGAAGTTCTTTTAAATGTTCAGCATTTGGAAGCTTAAGATAATTTACAATTTGTTGTGGATCTTTCATAATAGTATTCTTACTTACACTCGATTTATACATTCACCTGCTTTAAAGCATAGGAAGAATCATTATCGTTCAGTTTTAGGACATGGACAGATATATTTTTAAAAAATCCGAACTAAATATTATATCCAGAAGTTTAATCAATTATAACATATTCAAAATGAGAGGAAGGAAATATGACTTCCTTTCCCGGTGTGAGTATGGAAAGTGAGTACTTCATATGCGGGTAGAAGGAAAAATACTTATTTCTTAGTTACTATTTATTCGTAATAGTATTTTTCGATACGATGTATTCGTTTGTTTGGATGAAGAAGCAAAGCAGCACGTAAATAGTTTCTACTTAAATTATTAACATTTTTTATCCTAACTACATAACATAAATTAACAGATTTGAAGAGTGTCCTGTTTCTAGGCACATCTCAAAAGCTAGAAGATCATCGGTGTACCAGAGGGTGGTTTCGAACCGAACCACGCTACTACCTATTACTGTACCATCAGGGGTAGTTTCGGTTAGCTATGACCATTTGTTGAAAACACCTCGGAGCGCACAGTTTTCTAGAGAGTAGCGCATAAATAACTAGAACATAAAAATAATAAGTTAGAAACGAGAAAAGAACGAGACGTTGGTAAATGTGAAAACATTAACTCTGCTTGTGTCCGTGAAACTTATATAATCAAAGACTTCTCTGATTCAAATATTTCACAGAAAATAGAATACCAAAATACACAATTCAATAAGGAAAATCTACTCTAGAATGTTCAAAACTAATACTCTACATTCAGAGGTGATTTAAATTCGCTATGACTTGAAATGGTTCAAACCTTATTTGCTGAAATCATCTCGAGGGCACTTAAAAATCGTTATAAGCTTTCGTCTCCAAAGAGTAGCTTATAAAAAATCCGGACACCCTACTGCGTAGCACTAGGAATGATAAAACCCCTCGGCGCATGTGCATGTCGTCAATATTTTTTGAATCTCTATATATGAAATTGAATCCTTATTTCCCTTGGTCACGCCATCACGCTTGAACGGCTGGACCGATTTCACTAATTCTTTTTTTGTTGTGTTTTTTATTGTGAGAAGAACGTTCTTAAAGAAAAAATTAAGAAAATTGCGCGGGAAATTAGAAAATTTGAGAATACTGAACCACCACATAAAATTATTTCTAATCTATGTCATTTTTATTTTGTCATGACTTAGAATAGAAAAATTCATATTACTCTCAATTGTTTACCCTTTTACGATCAACCCCTATTTTTGCATCGCGATTTTCATTTTTTTAAAATTTTATCCACGGATCCGCAATAGGGCTGCAAGATGGCAATAGTCGGTTTGAGAATAGGTCGTAATATATTTTTCATACTCCCAATGATTT
Organism: Cynegetis impunctata; assembly: GCA_030704885.1. NCBI lineage: Eukaryota > Metazoa > Arthropoda > Insecta > Coleoptera > Coccinellidae > Cynegetis > Cynegetis impunctata. Next base: position 459,725 of record JARQZK010005117.1, on the reverse strand, counting down.
ACATTTTTGCCGGGTCAGATAGATTGATAGATAGATAGTTAGATAGATAGACAGATAGATAAAAAGATAGATAACTAGATAGATAGACAGATAGATAGATAGGTAGGTAGATATACATCGGCAGATATATAAAAATAATTTATATGGCAGAACGTTTGCCCGGTCAGATAAATTGATAGATAGATATACAGATAGATAGAATGATATATAGATAGATAGTTAGATAGATATATATATATAATTAGATAGGTAGATATACATCGGCGATAGATGAATAGATAAAAATAATTTATATGGCACAACAACGTTTGCCGGGTCAGCTAGTGTGTTATGTAAATTAAAAAACTACACATTGAATGCTATCATTTTAATTCATTATTGTAAAAATCGGTTTAGGATTGAGATTTATAGATAGCACCACATGTCTATGGACTAAAAAACGCTCTAATTTTCTCATTCTTCGCGGGGAAAAATTTTTGAAAACACTTTTCTCATGAAATCATATGTGTTTTACGGATATTCGTTGGAATTTTTAAAATGGGGCCAGCTACTAACATTTTGTCGTGAGACTAAAAGAGAGGTAATAAAAAATCTGAAAAAAGCTATAATTTTTTTATTCTTCGTGGGAAAAAATTTTTGAAAACACTTTTCTCATGAAATCTTATGTGTTCTATCGATATCCGTTGGAATTTTTAAAATCGGACCAGCTACTAACTTTTTGTCGTGATACTATATCATGTCTATGGACAAAAAAATCTAAAAAGCGCTATAATTTTTTTATTCATCGTAGGGAAAAATTTTTTAAAACACTTTTCTTATGAAATAGTATGTGTTTTATGGATATCCGTTGGAATGTTTAAAATCGGACCAGATCCCAACTTTTTATCGTGAGACTATAACCCCTTTAACTTCGCCTCGGGGTAAAAAACTAGGTCATGAAACCAATACTTAATATAAAATCTAGGAAAGACCGAAAATTTAGTATATGTGACCAATGTGCTTTATCCGAAAAGTTTATAGAATCAAAGTCTTGTCTGCTTTAAATATTTCCCAACGGAGTCGGAGATCAAGGCGTGCTTAGCCAAAAAAAATGCACTGGCAATTTACTAATACAAAATTGAAAGTGAACCTGTTACATATTTGTAGATTTCTGCTTCTCACATAGTTGCATAAATAATACATTTTAATAAACTCATAAAATTTTAATAGTTCCACCATTCCACTGTGAGAAATATGTAAGGTTGATACATTATGGAAAGCGGAAGCAGCCCGCCACTCTCAGTGTTCTGTTTGAGATTGAAATGGTGGATTTTTTTTAAATCTAGGAAGTCGATAAATGAAAATAGTTGTGAAATCCAACTATGTCATAACCTATAATCTAAGTTTTCTATTGATTTGAAATAAAAAGTCTACCAATAAATGTTTCATCACATTGAACCGCGATTAGAATTTCAATAAGCTCATTTTTTCTTCAAAATTATACATTATATTACTATTGGGAATATCATGGTTCACATAGTTTTTTAAAGGCCGCAAGTCTTCTCTTCGATCAACAATTTTGTAATTCATTTAATTATTTCATTTTAGATGGAGCTATTCCTTTTGAACTCAAGAATAAACGACCAAAAATTCACAATTTGTAGATTTTTCCCATTAGATTGGACTCTGATTTACTCTGTAAGTATAGATTTATATATATATATATATATATATATATATATATATATATATATATATATATATATATATATATATATATATATATATATATATATATATATAGGGAGAAAATGCTTAATCAGGTATGCAGTCTTAGGGCTGATTAAAAAGAAAACTCTTGTTTCTGTTCAAGCTTTCGTGTCTTTATTGGCTCTTCATCAGGAACTCTACAATAATCATCATAAAGATATAAACAACATTATAAATGCCTCTCAAAAGATATTACTTACGAAAATGAGGTTGAACTCAACAGGTGGAAACAGTAAAAACTTTTCGCCGAACATCAAAAAAGACATGGTTAAAAACCCAACGTGTCACAAAATAAAATAATAACATGAGATGGTGTAAAATGACAAATTATACAAGAAAATGTGAGAGAGGACCGTTAAAAAACTTTTCCTTAAAGAGAAAAATAAAAATGCGAGAAAGAACTCCCAATTGACAAAGCAGCGTGGGACGCCGTTAGTCGTCTATGGAAAATAAAACAGTTAAAACCTTAAGTAACTCGATGATCAGTCAGGTGTGCCAAACCATGAAAAATCACTATGAACTAGAATGGATAAAAGAGTTTTCAGTTCGAGAAGGGAGGTTTAACAAGTATGCATAAAAAACACTCAGGTTGGCGATATCAGTCCTGGCATTCATAGCATTAGGTTCTCTAACGATGGAAGACATTTCCAGGAAACATCTCTTTTTCAAATTAGATTCATGTTCTAAAATAGTAACACTACTATAATCAGGAATGTGATCTTCATCTAAAACGTGTTTTGCTAAGGTGCAAGTAATTTTTGAATTTCTAACATCACCCCTATGTGAGCAAATTCTGTCCTTAAGCTTCCGTTTAGTCTGCCCAATATATTTAAGGTCACATTGTGAACAAGGTATGCAATAAACCACATTAGATTGCTCCAAAATTGGGTCCCTATCTTTTAACTTTGAAAAAACACTATTAACAGTGAGTTGATTGAGAGAAATATTGATGGAGGGAAATCTTGAAAAAATTTTTCTGAAACTGTGAACCATCGAATGAATATACGGTAAAGTAAAATAGAATTTAGAATTTTGTGAACTTAGAACAGGTGGAACATTGTCCGAAGGAAAAACGTCAATGGTAGCTCTCCCGAAAATTAGTCCATATACCAACTTACTTGGATAACCGCTATTAACAAAAAGATGTGCAAGTTTTTTCAGATTTAGATTGCGTAAGGAGGTGTGGCTGGTTCTCACAACTCTGTTTTTCATACCAATCACGAGGTTGATTTTTTGTTTATGTTGGTGGTAAGAATCATAATGTAAGAATCTACCAGAAGCACCTGGTTTGGTATACCAACTTGTAATGATAGAATTGTTACTCCTTCTGATAACTTTAGTATCCAAGAAGGGGACACTGCATCCTTCATCTTCCTCCTCAATAGTAAACTTCAATGAGTCATGATACGAGTTAAAAACCAACAAAACCTCCTGCAATCTATCCTGAGGAACACTTAAAATAATATCATCAACATACTTTTTCAAAAAAGGAATATTAAATGGTAACTGGTCTAAACAAGTCTCAATGAGATCATCCATGACATATTGTGAAATAATAGGAGAAACTGGACTACCCATAGGCATGCCCAAAATTTGTTTATAAAAATTATTGTTAAAACTGAAAACTGTGGTATCGTACAAAAACTCCATCAATTTGAGAAAACAATCCTGTGGAATGTTGCAATGTAACGAAATCTCATTCCAATGCTTAACAATGCTAGTCTTTGCCAACATAACGGAAATATTATTAAAAAGGGAAACAACATCTAAACTGATAATTTTGTACTCTTGAGGGAGTTGGAATTCATTAATGAAGGAACTAAAATGAAAAGAATGTTTAACGAAAAAATTATTATCCGAGTTATATGAAATTGTGAGTAAATTAGTGATAAGTTGAGCTATACCTCTATTAGGGCTACAAATACCAGAAATGATGGGTCTAAGTTGTAAGACAGGTTTGTGGATCTTTGGAAGTCCATAACACTTATTGCAAACACCATTATAAACTCTGTAATGGGTACCTTCCCCCTTGGGGATCCAACCCCTCTTCTCCAAGTCTGATACTAATTTATTAGCCCTCTGCTGAATGGTACCGGATGGGTCTCTATTAAGTGGATGGTAATAAGCTGTGTCACTCAAGATGTTAAGTGATAGAGAAGTATACTGTTCATGTGTGATGACCACCGTGACTTTCATCTTATCAGATTGAACGACTCTTAAGTGGGGGTTCTCTCTCAAAAATCTTCTACACTTATAGTAACTATTCCTAAAACTCTTAACAGAAGAAACACCAGAATGAACTAAATTAGTAATGATATTAGTTGACTGTGCTAAAACAATGTTCCTTTCGTCTACTGGGACTTGTTGTGAAATTAGATCAACGTCTGCCAAAAATCTAGGAATATTAATGTCTCTAATTTGTGGTTCTATACTAAACTTAGGTCCTAATGCTAAAAAATTTGAAATATCGGGTGGGATGACAGTGTCACTTAAATTTTTAAGCCAAGAAGGTGGTGTAAAAATTTTGAAAAAAGACTGCTGTTTTAATCTCTCAAATTTACGGAGGTTAATACTCCTAATCTGGAAAAAGCGTCGATTATACGAAATAGACTGTCTTCTGTAAAAATCTACAGCGATATCAAAAGGAATGAGATTGTTGATCTCTGTTGGAGAGAGCATTGTTGAGTACGAAATCTGAGATCAACAATCTCATTCCATTAAGGTTGGCAATAATCTGTCAACTGTTTTATTTTCCATAGACGATTAACGGCGTCCCACGCTGCTTTGTCACTTGTCAATTGGGAGTTCTTTCTCGCATTTTTATTTTTCTCTTCAAGGAAACGTTTTTTAACGGTCCTCTCTCCCATTTTCTTGTATAATTTGTCATTTTACACCATCTCATGTTATTATTTTATTTTGTGACACGTTGGGTTTTTAACCATGTCTTTTTTGATGTTCGGCGAAAAGTTTTTACTGTTTCCACCTGTTGAGTTCAACCTCATTTTCGTAAGTAATATCTTTTGAGAGGCATTTATAATGTTGTTTATATCTTTATGATGATTATTGTAGAGTTCCTGATGAAGAGCCAATAAAGACACGAAAGCTTGAACAGAAACAAGAGTTTTCTTTTTAATCAGCCCTAAGACTGCATACCTGAGCATACCTGCATTTTCTCCCTTAACTTAGACAGTCGTCTAACCTTAACAATTATATATATATATATATATATATATATATATATATATATATATATATATATATATATATATATATATATATATACGGATTATTTACGGCTAGCGCCGCCTCTCCGTATAGAGTTCCTAAATTTCTCGCTTCCATCGCGTTATTTACGTCCTCTCTCCAACTTCTTCTCGGTCTTTCCCTTTTTTTTCTCGCTGGCGGTACCCATTCTAATATTTTTCTTGGCCATCTTTCTTGACTCATTCTCTTTATTTGTCCGAACCATGTCAATTGTTCCTTTTCTATTTCGTCAGTAATATCTCTCTCGGTGTTCATATTTCTTTTAATTACTTAATTTCTCACACTTTCAAGTATAGATCGCCTGCAGCTTCTTCTAAGAAAGTCCATCTCTGTAGGGAGTAGTTTTTAGCAGGTTTTCAATTTGAAAACCTTCTTATTAAAATTTGCGCGATTAGCAAAGTTGGACCTAGGACCATGATAGATTTTCGTTTCATGACTTTTTATGATGCTTGGCACCAAAAACTCACGTATGTACGTATGTATGTATAAGCTTATGTATTTTAGCCTTGTTTACACGATAAAGGGCGCAAAAAGTTTGTAAAGAGGTAGTTTCGTATGATATCTTGGATGGGATTATTTTTGGTTCGAATTGGTTGGAGGGTTGACCCCCCTGGGGGGAAAATAAATCTTGTTTACATGATTGAGGTCGCAATTTTAGAGCAATAGGGTTGAGAGTTTGTAAATAGGTAGTTTCGTATGATATCTTGGATGGGATTGCTTTTGGTTTTAATTGAATGGGGGGTTGACACCCTGGGGAGGAAATAAATCTTGTTCTCACGATAAAGCTCGCAATTTTTCAGTAATAGGGTTGAGAGTTTGTAAGTAGGTATTTTCGAAAGATATCTTGGATGGGATTGGTTTTGGTTCAAACTGGTTTGGAGGTTGACCCCCTGGGGAAGAAATAAATAATGTTTACATGTTAAAGGGCATAATTTTGAAGCAGTAGGATTGAAAGTTTGTGAGTAGGTAGTTTAGTATGATATATTGGATAGGATTGGTTTTGGTAGGAAATGCTAGGGGGGTTGAGTCCCCAGGAGAAGAAATAAATCTTGTTCACACGACAGAAGGCGCAATTTTGGAACCATAGGGTTGAAACTTGGTATGTAGATAGTTTCGTATGATATCTTGGATGGTATTTATTTCGATATAAATTGGTTGGGGGATTGAGCCCCCTGGAGGAGGAAATACATATTGTTTATACGATAGAGGGCGTAATTTTGGTTTTTTGGATTTGGAACAAAAATCATAATTGAATGAATGGTTTTTTTTTAACTGGATTCGATTTGAAAACCTGCTTTTCTAATGCAGGTCGCTGCGATAGAGTTTTTTTCTATTGACCTGGCTTAGATCCAACACTTCCGAACAGTATGTCATAACACTTTGGACAATGGTTTTGTAAATACGTATTTTGGTGTCTTTCCTAATATCTCTATCCCATTAAAAACATGACTCCATATGTTCTGACCCCCTAGATATTGAACATATCTAAATTGATTTAATTTATTTTAATTTATATTATCTTATAATATATTGAGAGAGGCGTTCTTTTTTGTCTTTTAAAAGAAGTTTGGGGGATATTTTATGATCGCTGTGCAAGAGAATTTTTCAGCCTTTAATTTCTGAAAGAATATATCGATATATTATAATGCTCATGAATAGATAATAAAAAAATATATAACACGGTTTTATTTCAGATGGTTGCAGGTATTTTTACTTACCTAGTCTATCTGATACAATTCAGGGAAATGGAGCTTCAAGAGCAGGAAGATATTTAGAAAAGATTAATATGTCATATAATTCAAAAGTGAAATTATTCGAATTTTACTTTTTTTGTGGATTCACTATTGAACGATATACTATGCTTTAGATATTAATATATTGTTTTGTTGAGTTGAATAGTTCGAGATATGCTCACTGAAAACTTGTGCTTTTCATGGTTGGAAAATGGAAAAAAAAGTTATATGAATAACTAAATGTTGACTTCATGGAAAATATATTGAGAAATTTGAAACACGTTGCCGGACAAGTTGAATTATTTCACTGTTAGAAGTTTTTTCACAAATAGAAGAATTGCATTATTGTGAGTTGAATTATTTTTGAGAAGTTCCGTCACTAAGGTCGTATTTTTCGAGAAATGCATCGCATTGAGATTCAAGTCGAAAGGAATAAACTATATTTCGAAAAACTGTGAATACTCCTGACATGATTCTTTCACAGTTTCTGTGATATACCGAAGCAGTCGCATCTTACAAGCAGAAATCACAATCTCATACCCATACCGTTCTCTCACAAATATTGCTTTACCTCCGAAACTACTCGTTCATGCAAAGAAGATATATATGGGTCATTCTTCGATATTTGAATTTCAGAGAGACATATTTTCATGAAATTTTTTTCCATAGAAGAATGCTGATACTCATTTATTAAGTTGTTCACCACTTACACCACTCATGAACAAAAAGGCCAGATACTTTAGTATATTTTACACTTTTTCTAGATGTCAGAGGAAAAAAGATTGCAGAGGAGTGACACATGAGACATAATAGGGACATTTCGACCACAGAAGTGACATTTCTGCTTTAATTCCATAAAAAAAAATAGTGCTAAAGTCACAAAAATAAATACATTCTTTAAATAATTCATATATTGAATAAAAATATTGAACAACTGAATATAGAATCATTTCTTATGTATGAAAAACAATTCAGAGAACAAGAGATTATCAAAATAAAAACAGACAAATGAAAAATATTAACAGTACATATAATGAAAATTATTGCTCATAAGTATTTATTGCTTCATCAAACTTGAGGAATATTCTATCACCATTAATTACAAGAGTAGGCTGAGGTAGTTTTTCAATAATATCTTCTACCTGTATAAACCCCTTATCTTCCTCTGCAACTTTATACATAGTTGAGGTACTGTTACATGCTTTTAGAAACTGGACTAGAATTTCTGCGTTGTCCACAATTCCAGAGCATATACCTGCATATCGATATTCAGATTTTTTTTGTTTGAATTTGACTAAGACGTAGTCTCCATTTTTATAAATAGCTTCAGAAGGAGTTGGAATGTCTTCATCAGATTCTGTACAAACATCGTCCACATTTAGACGAACATCATTAGGTTCTGAATAATCTTTCTGTCCAATAATAAAATGAGAACAGTTATTACTACAAAAACAGCTCAAACTTTTCATGGTGATCCTATTTGGAAATAGTGCAAATCCTTGGACTTGGTGAACTTTTAAAGTACCAGAAAAAGGTATTATCAATGACGCATTTTCTTTCATTTTTGACGAAATCTGTATCATGTCATGATCTGTGATTATGTATGTTTTCACACCCTTACAGTTATCTTGTATTGCTTTTGCGAAATCATTGATGGACAAAACATCATTTCCTGTTGCAACTAGTTTATCCGCAGTTCTTTTACATAATGCACCTACACCATCGGGCGCTCCCTTGCCGTGTCCTGCCTCGTGATAATTCCAAGTGTAGGTAATAATATTGGGATATATTTTTTGTAAGATACAAGCGAGAAAGAAGAACATATCCTTATTTCTGTACTGCGTTACAGGGCCATCACTGAGAAAATGATAATTTTCAATAGTGTGTGATAATTTCTGAAGTACAGGATGCAGGTGAGCCCAAATAGCTGCAACATTATGGCTTAAATTAGTCGAAATTGTACAGAAGCATTCAACAGACTCTTTTGTATATACAACAACAGTATGAAGGCTGAGTTGTGTTCGAGAACCACCGAAGTGAAAAGCTTGTATCTCTTCTGAATACTTAGTGTTATAGTTCTCCGAAAAATCCATATGAACTACACAATCTTTTTCTGTCAAGTTTTTTTTCAGTTCTCGCATACTTTGATATTGGTGCACTATATTGTACTCGTGATTCATAAATGCATTGATATCTTCTTCTAATTGTAAGATTAATTCTTTCGGTGCTGATGAAAATATTTTTTTCCTATACTTTCTCACGCATTTTATTTTATTTGTTTTGGGGTCTTCAAACTTTTCAACCATAGAAAGCCACTTCTGATGTTTTATTAATTTCGAATTATCGAACATCTGATAAGTCAACGATTTATTATTGCAATTTACACAATTTCTTGACAAACATTGTTCGTTATAACGATCACAGCATAAATTCTGCAGCAACATCTGATGAGTGCTAACCTTCGATATATTAGCTCTTTTCAAGCTGTATAATGTTAAATCAATATTCGCATGAGTAGTACAAAGACATGTTTCACGTCTTTCTGCTCGGGGTTCTATGATCCAGAACGGACGCAACTTGCAGAATACCGAGTAACTAATTTTGATTTTTTCAGTATCTAGGAACTTCTTGTGCAAATTCTGCATTTTATCCAGTAATAGTCTTTTCTGTTTTCTTACTTTTTTTTAGTGATATAGTCTCGTTTTTCAGGACAAAGTTTGCTGTTACAGTCTTCTTCTAGGAACCGAATAATTTTTTGATTTGCCTTTTCACTAATCTTATCTCTTCTTGTTTTTCTAGTCATATCAAGCAAGCTTTTTTTACTAGATCGAATAGCTGTAATATTGAATTTAGATAGAATATTATATTTTTTCGTCAGTTTTCCACCCAAAACTTTTCTGAAAATCTTTTTTTCTTGGTCAGTTTTTACATTTTTCAAGTTTTCATCTAATTGTTTTTGTATGACTTCTCCAAAAAGTAATTTTTTTTTCACATCTTCTGTGTTCACGTTTTTGATATTATCCACAATTTTCGTTATTTTTGTGTTTGGTGTTACGTTCTCTTTGCTTCTATTTAATCTGTATATTTGTTTTTTAAGACACTTGACTTCCTTCGTCAATCCTGCTATTTCTTGTTGTTGTTCCATGATCAAACGATTTCTGCGCTTCCGCAGCTTTTGGGATCGTTTTCTGGCCGCCTCAGATCTGTTGTCTATTGGCTGCAACTGTGGCATCATTTCATCATCAGAGCAAGGTGGTGTAATAGACGCAGTTGAATTAATTTGAAGAGCCAGGCGTGCCCTTCGTTTTCTAGTTTTTTCAGCCCACGTCTTCCTTAACGCTCTTTGTTCTCTAGGGGTCATGTCTTTTATGGGCCTAATTTTCCCTTTTTCTTTTTTATTTAAATAATTCTTCTTTTCTTTTTCTTTCAATTGAGCTAATTTAATTGGGTCGTTTTTGATTCGTTGATAACGTAAACGTTCTGCTATCCGTTTCTTTTCTAGTCTTTCTTCTCGAGTTTGCTTTTTCTTGGCCATTTTCTTCAAGAACTGATCCGCACCTTCAACGAAAGAAAAATTATTTATTTCCAATGAAGTCTCTTGAAAACTGAATAACAGAAATTAAATTTTTTCAAATATGTAATGATTTCACCACCTACTATCTTATAACACGAACGATATCGAAACGTAATCACTCCTCTGTCGCTATGGTCTCTCCTCTGGCACAAATATAGCCAGAGGAAAGACGCCAGAGAATAGACATATCTGCACATAGTATAAAATAAAAACTAATCCGAAACAAGAATGTTAGTATGGATGTGTCCATGTAATTATTGCAAATAGATATCTTGGCATATGATCAATAAATAATCAGAAGATTCAAAATATTTAATTTATACTTACCATAAAAAAGACAATATTCACAGAGACACAACCTCCCTTCTCAGGACCATGCACTGAACTGTTATATTCCCTATGAAATAATTCGAATTTTCTCACCAATAAGATGAATTCGCTTCAAGACGGTTACATCGACTACCGGAAGGAGCTATTCCATGCATTATCCCGCGAGTTTTTGAATTCTGAAGAATGCCAGAGGAAGGGACTCAAAAACAGAGGACAGATCGAAAAATACTTAAAACTGAAATGTTTTTTTTTATTTGTTTCTGATTTTTTCAATAATCAATAAAACTATATTTCGATCATTCTGAACAGTGATGAACAGATATAAAAAAGTGAAAATGAAAGAAAAATCGCAACTCTTTGCCAAAAAACCGTGGAAAGGACAAGCCAGAAAAGTGACATTTAGTGACTTAATTTTATTTTTTCTGGAAACTGCCAACATATTTCAGGTCAAATTATTGTGTAATATGTGACGAACATCTTCCTCTGTTTCGGTAGATCAATATAAGTGTTGTAATAATTGCAGCATTTCAGGTATTTTATGTTCCTTATGTGAAACAAATAGCTAAGAATGACCCATATATATATATAACATATATATATATATATATATATATATATATATATATATATATATATATATATATATATATATATATATATATATATATATATATATATATATATAATAGGGCTTTTAATAATAATAAGGCTTTTATTTTCTACAGATAAAAATAAAACCCAGTTACAGGAAATATCCTTAAATAACTAAATGAAAATTTACAGAAGCGGCTTCAAAATATTAGTAATATAATAACTAAAAATTAATTTGTAAAACAACAAAGAAAATAACATTAAGATAATGAAACAGTTTAATAGTTCAATGCAGTTTATGCCTACCTATCCAGATACTCCAAAAAAAACTCGAATTATGACTGAAAATGTATCAAAAATCATATGACAACTATCAGACACCTCATTGAAAAAGGAACACATGTATCTAATAGGCAATTTTAAAAGTGAATTGGTTCTTGGAGTGGCAAAGGAAAAAAGATCATTACATCTTGAGCAACGCCTAGGCACCAGAAATTCCATCATAGACTATGTTATACAAAAATTTCAAATAGAGTCGTTTTCTGGTGACTTCAAGCGATTTTACCTCAAATCTGTTAAATAGGTTATCCTGATTAAATCCTCTAGATGGGTAAACACCATCTCTCATATATATATATATATATATATATATATATATATATATATATATATATATATATATATATATATATATATATATATATATTGAGTGGTTTATTTCCTGACCTGTTATGTTTTATTCAATTTATAATTCTTGGGGATAGGTCACTTATAATGTTGAAGAGAGTTTTTCTCTAGGTTTCAATAATGAGAAACTTCTTTACGCGTTTTATATATATATATATATATATATATATATATATATATATATATATATACATATGTATATATGATCGTCTGCTACACTTGTCAGTGTATTCACTCAGACCGAGAAGAGCTACCGGAAGATGGCCAATGTGATTTTGCCGAAACGTCGAGCAGACTTCAACGAAGACGGAGCCCATACGCGAATACAAACCCGGGAAACCAGACGACCAGATTATCTCCGCGAGAACCTGAAAATCATTATATATATAAATCTAACTATCTCTCAGTATATTTATATATTTATATATATATATATATATATATATATATATATATATATATATATATATATATATATATATAATTATTTATTCGAATTGTTATTGCCAGTGAACTATTTTTAATCTCTTGATAATTATTAGCAATAACAGGCTTGTTGAATCTCAAAAAACTCGATTTTATTAAAAAGTTGACGTTTCGCTACGACATTCATGGCTTTATCAAAACTTTTGAAAAAATTGAAATTTCTTTGACATTTATTGATTTGAAAAAATTTGAATAGAAAAAGACTACTATGTTTCACTAAAATTTTTCGGCTGTGGCCGTTCTTTGTTATTTATTACGTGCTATTCAGTCCAATATTAACAATCAAATCTGTTATTATTAGATGGTAAGGGAAACCACAGAAAGCATTACTCACGTAATGTTCGAAATAGGTTCAAATTATTTTGATTTTGAAAAGTCAAAGAATAGGGTACTGTTTATCTTTTTTTCAAAAATTTCTCATTGCGGCTGTGGCCGTCTTCAGTTATTAATTACGTGCTATTTAGTCCAATATCAAAAGACAGGTGTTGATATTAGATGGGAAGAGAACCACAGAAACCTTCACCCACGTAATGTACAAAATAGGTTTAAAATATTTGATTGTTCTCTTTAAAAAGACATTACTTGTAATTTTGGAGATCACATGTTCTAAACTATAGGTACTTTCTTTTTAGAAAAATTGAAAATTCCAGATGTTTAGATTTTGTCTAAGAAGATGAGTTGTTATGATTAGAGTTTGTTTGTTGAATTATTTTGTTTCGATTTATGTTGTTTCTTACAAAAATTAAAGAATTAAATCTGCGTATATTTTTTACGACTTTATTCAAATTTTTTAGAATATGTATTATTTCTAAAATTTCTCTGCGTTTTTGAACTTTTTCTATTTCTAAAATTTTTGTGCCATTAAAGTTGAAAGTATGATTCTCATTGTTTTTATGTTTTATTAGTGCTGTGGTTTGTGTTCTGGTATATTTGTGTGCTTTTAATCTTTCTTCTAAATTTTGAAAAACTTGTCCTATATATGATTTATTACAATTATTACAGGGTATACTATAAACAACATGAGATTTTTGCAGAAGAGGTGTTTTACTTTTTAATTTAGAATATATTTGTTTTATTTCATGTTGTGTGGTGTGGGCTACTTTAATATCGTGTGGATTTAAAATTTGTGAAATTTTATTACTTAAATGAGGTATATATGGAAGAGGAATATATTTTTTATTAATATTTTCTTTTATTGATGTTTCTAATGTGTTGTATAGATTATGAATTCTATTTTTAGTGATTTTCTGTATAAGTTTTATTGGGTAATCGTTTTTTATCAGTAATTTATGGACATCTTGTAATGTTTCATGTCTGTGTGTAGGTGAAGTAAGTTTAAGTGCTTTGTCTATATATCCGATTATTAAACTCTTTTTTTGTGACAAATGATGTGTACTATTGTAGTTCAATGTTTTTTGTGAAAAAATTTCTTTTCTATGCCACTTTGTGATAATTTCATTGTTTTTGTGTATGAGAGTAATATCAAGAAAATTTAATGTATTGTTCGTTTCTTTTTCTAGAGTAAATTGTAATATTCTATTGAAGTCGTTGAATTTTTTGAGAATATCATCAATAAAATCTTCTGATGTTATTATAAGGCAATCATCAACATACCTTTTGAAAGTTATAATTCGTTCATTCGAATTATTTAATACATTTTCTTCTGAATATTCTAAAACTGATTGAGCTATAACACTGGAAATAAGACTTCCCATTGCTACACCATCAATTTGTTGGTAGAAGTTATTTCCATATTGAAAATAGTTTGTACCAAGAGCAAATTGAATTGCTTCTATAAAATCGGTTTAAGGAATAATATTCCATTTGTAATTAATTATTATTGCAACCAGAGAATTTAGAATATTGGTATAAAGAGAAACAACATCTAATGAAAAAAATTTGTGATTGTTAGGTATTTTCAAAGTTTTAAGATGGTCTACTAGATCGAGAGAATTTTTGATATAATAAGGTAAAACACCTCTTCTGCAAAAATCTGATGTTGTTTATAGTATACCCTGTAATAATTGTAATAAATCATATATAGGACAAACTTTTCAAAATTTAGAAGAAATATTAAAAGCACACAAATATACCATAACACAAACCACAGCACTAATAAAACAAAAAAACAATGAGAATCATACTTTCAACTTTAATAGCACAAAAATTTTAGAAATAGAGAAAGATCGAAAACGCAAAGATATTTTAGAAATGTTACATATTCAAAAAAATTTAAATAAAGTCGTTAATGATAGAACAGATATCAAACATTTGAGTTCAATATACGCAGATTTAATTCTTTAATATTTCAAAGAAACAACATAAATCAAAACAAAATAATTCAACAAACAAACTCTAATCATAACAACTCATCTTCTTAGACAAAATCTAAACATCTAGAATTTTCAATTTTTCTAAAAAGAAAGTACCTATAGTTTAGAACATGTGATCTCCAAAATTACAAGTAATGTCTTTTTAAAGACAACAATCAAATATTTTAAACCTATTTTGTACATTACGTGGGTGAAGGTTTCTGTGGTTCCCTTCCCATCTAATATCAACAGACCTGTCTTTTGATATTGGACTAAATAGCACGTAATTAATAACTGAAGACGGCCACAGCCGCAATGAGAAATTTTTGAAAAAAAGATGAATAGTACCCTATTCTTTGACTTTTCAAAATCAAAATAATTTGAACCTATTTCGAACATTACGTGAGTAAAGGTTTTTGAGGTTTCCCTTACCATCTAATAATAACAGATTTGAATGTTAATATTGGACTGAATAGCACGTAATAAATAACAAAGAACGGCCACAGCCGAAAAATTTTTATGAAACATAGTAGTCTTTTTCTATTCAAATTTTTTCAAATCAATAAATGTCAAAGAAATTTCAATTTTTTCAAAAGTTTTGATAAAGCCACGAATGTCGTGGCGAAACGTCAACTTTTTAATAAAATCGAGTTTTTTGAGATTCAACAAGCCTGTTATTGCTAATAATTATCAAGAGATTATATATATATATATATATATATATATATATATATATATATATATATATATATATATATATATATATATATATATATATGTATATATATATATATATATATATAATAATAAGTTGCTTTTTTATCTGAAAGGACCTACAGATTTACGCTGGTTCCGAACGGCCAATGCGCTTGAAACAGAGTCATTCGCAACAGTTAATCATATTTAGAACCTCTGAACATACAACAACACCCAAGACCAAGGTGGGACTTAAACATTTTTCAATAATCATTCCCACAGAAACTGAGATTTTTATCATGCTTTTATATTTTGAATTTATGTAATATTTAAATTTTCGAATCTATCAATTATCAACTAAATATAAAACTCGATTTCCCGAAGAAATACTTACTTCGATGATAGTAATAGTTAGATTAATATTCGATTGGGATGACATAATAAAAACAGCCTAATTTATTACATGTCAATCCATTCCACATCACTGAAAAGTATTTGGCGATCATTAAATATTGTAACAGTGAATAATCATTTTAACATCATGAGTGCTAGAAGTAACTACGTGGAAACTGAACAATATCGATTAGGTTCGTTAAATACAGCTTTTAAAATATGGAAATATGGATTTTTATTTCCGCACTTTTCGTATAATCCATCAACCAAGGTTTTTAGATACGTACGGAGTTTTCTCTGGGAATTTAGTTCTGCAGTTCTAGTAACCAGCCTTCTAGTAGGAATTTTCTTTCTTCAGGATTATGGTCGTACTGACCTGCTCTCTGTCCTCAACCAGTCTTTAGAAATTTATCACGTCTTTTATACATTTTATACACTTTTCATAACTTACCAAAATACTCATACTATCGAAGACATGATTGAGAGAATTGTGAAAATTTATGGGAGTTTCGAAGAGCAAAGACTCGTCAAAAAGAGAAAATTCAACATTGGATTACTATGGGCATTATTTCTATTCATAAATTATTTCCTAAAGATTATCTTGTCGATATTTTCTTCAAAATTTGGAATTTACTTTAATTGGGCTAACTTATTTATTTCTTCCTGTTACTATTTAACGGATATTCAATTTCAAATGTTTTATGTTACTTTTAAACTGATACTGATGGATTTTTATAGAATGTTCAATCATTTTCTTTCCAAAGTTGAAATGCACAGAAACATATCAAATTTAAGTGGAATTCAAGAAGAATTGAACTCGATTAATGGCTGTTTCACTAAAATATTCTCGAATATATTGCTAATGACGTGTTTTCAACACTGGTACGCAATTATTTCAGCTTTATATGTGAAGGTAATGGAACCATTTGGATCTAGTGAATTTTTTGAAAAGCTTGTTGAAAAAATTGTTACTACGGATTATATTATAGCACCTTCTTTATCAATTTTCATCATTATAGCATTTAGTGCTATTATATCGAATAAGGTGAGTGAAATATTGTTTAATATAAGAAGTAATTCAAGCTTCATTTCGTGACAAAGAATATTTTATTGTGAGTCGAATACGATTTACTGTATACATAAATCATTCAGACTAAAAAATGAATTGATAATATCTATTACTGACCTGTTTTTGAAACTTTAATTAAATATAAAAATTTTTGTTTTTTTCAGAGCAAGAGAGCTGATGAAAATATTCAAAGAATTCAAAGCAACGTTGGTCGACGCAGGCTCCCATACAAGAGCGTGAGTATTGAAAATCTATTTACTATTACCATTCGAAACAAAATGGCAGTCAGTATCATGAAGAAAATAAAAAATCTTTTTGTTTTCAATCTATTCAAGATACAAGGGTATTTCTATTAGAAGGTACACGAAAAAGTTTTCAATTCAATTATTATCCTAACCACATCATACAAATGAATAGGTTTGAAGAGTTTTTTGTTTATATACACATCCCAATAGCGAGAACATTGATTTTGAACAGAACAACACAACTCTATCGAAAACGCTACCCTCAGAGGTGATTTCGGTTTGCTCTGAATTGCAACTGTTTGAATCACCTTCTTGTGGCCCTTGAGAATCGTTATGAGCTTTCAATTTCCAGAAAGCTCATAAAGAAAAATATATAAAAGAAACATATCCAAAGTAAAAACTAGGAACAAACGAAAAGTTAGTCTATGTGAAAAAATTTACTCTGGTTGTTCCGAAGAGCTTATAGAATCAAAGTCTTGTCTGCTTCAAATATTTCACAGAACACAGTGGTCCCAATGGTGTAGGAGGAGATCAAGGCGTGCTTAGCCGAAAAACTGCACCGGCGATGGAATAAAAAAATTAAAGTGAACCTGTTTCGTAGTTGCAGATTTCTGCATCTTACATAGTTGTATGAATGATACATTTTAATAAACTCATTTAACCTTTTCGGCCCTGAATACAGATAGTTCACTTTTAATCGAAATTAAAACTTATTTGAGCTTGTGTTAGGGTAAATGAAAGTTTTTTTCAGTTTTTTGTTTTTTTTTGTGAAAAGTGAGGATATGAACCAACAGGTTCCAGAATTAACGTTACTTCAAAAATAATGTACGTTTATTTGTCAAAAATAATGATTAAAATATTGAAAGAGTAATTACTAATATATCTTTAGGTAAGATATAAGATAAAACAATATTTGCATAAGGGTAAATTCTGTACATATGCTTCTGGATCTTCTCTGCTTCTTTTCTTGAGGACATCTGGCGCATCTCCTTCTGGTCTGCCCCTCCACAGGAAGATACAGAGGGGTGAATTGTTCGGTTTCCCATCGACTCTCTTTGACTCTAGTAATGTCTTAGCGCAGGCAGTTTATTATACGACATAATAAAAATCCATCCAAGAAGCTTTTGTAATTCTCCTTTGTCTGTTTTCTTTTCACTCTTTTTTTTTAGTTTTATTCAAAATTTCCAGGCGTTGATTGGTGCAGTCCACAATATGTAGGTATAATGAATGTGGAAAAACTATTTGAAACATTTGTATTGGCGTCGACTGCCTGGTAATATCAGCCCTGAGCATACTACTTCTTTCACTGGAAAGGATCTTAGAAGGTTGGTATGTAATTATGTATAATCGGGAATATTCTAATCGAGAGGACGGTTCCGATCAATTTCAACATCGTTTCCAACTGTCTGCGGTGGCTCGGAATCCTCAGATAAATCGGCATCGGGATCTTCAGATTCCGAACTTGTTGATTTAGATTTCGCTGTAGTTTTTTCCGTAGTTTTCATGCTTTTCCATAAAATGATCACTATCATCAGATACGTCGTCTTCACTGGGTTCATAATTATCACTAGAACCCGAGGAATATGGCTCCAAATCCGAGAGGTGTTCAGCAATATCTGCTAACTGTTTTTCAGTCAATGGGTGTCTACTCATCTTTTTCTAAAATTAAGAAAAAAGATAAGTTATAAACCTACTGGTGCCTATTTGTACCACTAGCGGACTGTGTAAATTATCGGATGGTACATATATGTACCACTCCTAGAATAAAGCTGTAAACAAATTTTGATAACAATTAAAACTTACCTCGGTACCCACAACTTTTCGTAAAGAATATTTCTCAAAATAATCACAAAACTAGCTCAAAAAACCCTTTATATCACACGAAACATGTACTGCGTAGTGCAAATATGTCTGTTTACATCGACTAGGGGCGGTATAACATCAAATTTTGCAATATATAGTCGCCTGTCCGATTGCGGAATTCTCAAATACCGGATTGGTACAGTTTCCGCTTGATAAAAATGAAAAAATATAGCTTCTAGGGTTTTTGAAGTATCTGTGGTACATATGTGTACCGTTCGGACCGAAAGGGTTAAATAGTTCCACCATTCCACTGTCAGAATTATGTAAGGATGACACATTCTGGAAGGCGGAAGCAAGAGTGACGACACTCTTAAAAATAATAGAAAGAGAAATAAAAGACGTGGTTTTTTGTTAGATATGGATTCGATCAGTATTTTGATTTTCTGTCAGTGTTTCAATTCAGAAATTTATTCAGTTTTTTCATTGAGATAGGAATGGTGGTTTTATTTTTGATCTAGGGAGTCGATAGATTAAACAAGTTGGAAAATCAAGATGTGTATAGCCGTAAATACATCGGCAATTACTTATATTTGCTCATACAAAACTCAAAATGAATCTGTTATTTGATGGAAGACTCCTGCTTCTTATATACGTGCAAAAATAATACATTTTGATCAATTCGTTACAGTGTAACAGTTGCTAGGTGACAAATATATAACGATGGCACATCCTGGACGGTGAAACCAACCCGCCACACTCATTAATACTGGAGGGAGGGATGAAAGTCATGGCCTTCTTTCCTATTCTGTTCGATTAGTGTTTCAATTTCAGTTCAGTGTCTTAACTTAAGAATGTATTCAGTTTGTTCTTTGAGATTTAAATGAAGTTGATATTTGGCTTCAAAAAGTCATTTTTATCTGTAG
The DNA here is from genome assembly GCA_030704885.1 of Cynegetis impunctata. NCBI lineage: Eukaryota > Metazoa > Arthropoda > Insecta > Coleoptera > Coccinellidae > Cynegetis > Cynegetis impunctata. The sequence continues at coordinate 439,870 of JARQZK010005117.1, read as the reverse complement.
AGTCAACAAATGAAACATTTTTGGACCTCCCACGCTAGCATAACATTATTAACTATAATTATACAAAAATTAGTTTTTTATTTACAGGAAATACAAATTTTACATTAATTAAATTTTTTATACATATAAGGTTTCTATATTCAGGTACAAAGATCTGAGGAACTGAATACTGCTTCCAGTACGTATCTATTTTCTGAAGAATTTCTGCGTCTGATTTTCTGTCTTAACTGAACTTCAATTCAAATACTGATCACTTGAAAACTGACAATTCTTTTACACGCGAAGTTATTTTATATTTATGTATATTAATAATTATGATTTGCTATTACCTGTTTTGACCTAAGCTGAATTTAGAGTGTGCAACTCTTCCCCTGGCCTACAATTTTGTAACATTCATTCAATTATTACATTTCAGATGGAGCGATTGCTTCTGAAATCGAGAATAAACCAGCAAACATCTACTCTTGGTGGATTTTTACCATTAGATTGGACTTTGATTTACTCTGTAAGTAGTTACATGAGAAACATGAATACCGTTATGTACGGGGTGTTTGACAAGTCGTATATGATTATTTAACCGAACTGTAACTTCTTGAAATTTTTTAATGCTTAAAAAGTAACTACTCGATAAATAGTCTCAATTCTACAATCGTTTACGAGTGTGCGTACATGTAAATCTGTATTTGATGAAAGAACTTCTGAAAAACACCCAAGTACGAGATCACTAATTTAAAGCTCACAGCATGGCTCTGTTTTATTTAATGGTGATACAATCCCCTTCATTTCGACTAACACACGATTCATGACAGCGGTGGCTACATCACGTAGAACTGATAAAAATTTTTTGAAGTGAATTTACATTAGAGCAAGTAGTAATGAAATGAAAATAACAAGTAATAAAGAAGCTCGGAAAATACACCCCTTCAAGCCTCAAGCGCTTTGTGAGTACATCTATCAGAACTTCATATAATGACTACGACAAATTCGTCAGAGATTGCTATTCAAGCCACTTCATCAATAAACCTGATGATAGGCGGAGGGAGCGAGGGAAAACTAGGTTTTTCCTCGTGGGTGGAGGGAAGCAATATATGTTTTGTCAGCATGTGACGCTGGATATTGAAGATATCTGAAATGATTTGATTTTGTTTCAAAATATATTATCCTATAAAACATTGAGAAAGGTTTTTCTCAAGAGAACACTATACAAATTACATGGCGTTCTGTTTTTCACTTTTTAAATGTATTTTTGGGTGTAGATTTTATGAAGCTGTGTAGGGGAGCTTTTTAGTCTTTTATTTTTGGGGATTCTGGTGTGGGCGGTCAACATCCTGGGAGAGGGAGTGACAGGATCGTAGCTATACCAATGCCTAAGGAATGTGTCGATATATCATAATACTGATGATTAGATAATTGAGAAATATAAACCACGGTTTTGTTTCAGATGGCTGCTGGCACTTCCACCTACCTATTATATCTCATACAATTCAAGGAAATGGAGCTTCCTGAACAGGGAGATATTTAGAAAAGATGAATATGTCACATATTTCAATGTGAAATTATTCAAATTCTGTAATTTTTGTGTCGTTGAAAGTAAAAAATTTTGTTGTGTTGACTAATTCAATCAATGCTCACTGAAAACTTCTGCTTTTAATGATGAAATTAAAGGAAAAGTTTGTATGATTACTGATGGAAGTGCAGTGTGCTTGACAAAGAAAAACGTAAAGTTTTTATAATATTTATTGACTCTCAATAACTCAACTCAAAACTTATAAAGGCGTCTATAAACCAAAACTAAATCTATATCATTAAACTAATTTTTCATCAAACTCATCCGTGAACATCACAGATTCACAAACATCGATATATCTATGAACATAGAATTTACCATTGGTCTTAACACACCCCCTCATTGGTAAAACACAAAATAAAATAATATACAATATTATTCTAATCCTAAATGTTGACAGAATTTAACAAACATAATCAAACCTAACGGTTTGGTGAATACATCAGCAAGTTGTTCGCTTTTACTGATGTATCTTACATCTACATTCCCTTGTCTTTAATTTTGTCACGAAAAAAGTGCATTTTAATATCCACATGTTTTAAACGTTTATTTAATTCAGGACTCTTGCTCACTTTTATCGCAGATTGATTATCTTCGAAGAGAATCACACAAATATAATCATGATACAATTTAAGATCATCCAATATATAACGAATCCAACATGCTTCACTAATCTAATTGCTCAAGGCGATTTATTCTGCTTCGTCCTTTTTTACATTTGAAAACCCATTTACTTTCAATTACCTTGACATCTTTTGGATTTTCTTGTATTGTCCATGTTTCTTTCTCTTCTAAAGCACCAATTTATCTTAAATGAGATAGAGAAGAGAAAACTGATAAAAATCGTTTTTTTCAAATGGAAACCCCCCATTTTTCTTAATTTTTAGTATTGAGCATGAAACCTTATATAAGGTTATTCAAACCTAAAATTTTTATTTTAGAAATATTGCCAATTTCATATATTTATATGGCGATTTTGCATTTAATCAATAATAAACAGTAAGATCTAGTATAGCCACGATCGTATTTGACATTTCAAATCATCGTAATGACACCCTGGTTAAATTATACAAACGAAGATTATTCAAATTTATTTATTATTTATGGACAATGTGATAAAGTTATTTCAAGAACATGTGATACATTTGTGACACGATATCCTCAAAAACAGAAACAATCACCAAATACTATAGACGAATAATAGAAAACTTGAAGAACTTTGGACCCGCAATGGAAAAATGTACATAAATAAACCAGTTATTAACAATGAAAATATTGATATCGTAAACTGGAAATGGAAATGTTAAAAAAATTATTGTTAATGTTCGAATTGGTGTCTTTGAACTTCTGGACATTTTTCGTATCTAAGCTGCAATTGTTCATGGGTGGCTCTTCTTATTGACTGGTTGTCTTGGTCCTCAAATGCTGTACTTACTCGCCCCATGCAGTATTCCATGGTGATAATTGCGTTGTTATACACGTTATTTTTCACTATTCCCCATGAATAAAATTCGAGTAGTGATGGGGCTGGCGTGGCCAAAAATTTGGTCCATTGTTGGCTTTCCATAGTTCATAAAATAAGATTTTCAGATAATTATTTACTAAATGGGCATTATGTGGAGGTGTCGCCCCATAATGTTGATAGAAAAGGTTTCAAAGATCAGCCAGAGGCAAGTTGTCTAAATAGTCTACTTCAAAATTCATATGATTCTGGTTTTGAGGATATGGTGTCACAAATGTATCACATGTTCTTGAAATAACTTTATCACATTGTCCATAAATAATAAATGAGTTTAAATAATCTTCGTTTGTATGATTCAACTAGGTTGTCATTACGTTGATTTGAAATGTCAAATACGATCGAGGCTATCCTAGATCTAATTGTTTATTGTTCATTAAATCCAAAATCTCCATATGAAAATATGAAATTGGCAATATTTCGAAAACTAAACGTTTTAGGTATGAATTGTTGAATATTGATAGATGTCATTGTTGATTGTATCATTATAGTAGGCTTTCATGTGCAGGACATAGACAAGCGTTCAAAAGACAGATTAATAAAAATAAATGAATTAATGTATTATGTCAGAATTGTGAAGAATCTTGTATTTGTTTTTCAATAAATAATTCACAAAATCTAACTATAATGAAATTATTATAAAAGGTTATGGGCCCAGATATCGCCAGATTAGATTGAATTCTGTAAAGTGAAACTATCCAAGTTAATAATTTGAACATTATTATTACTGTTGAAGTGCGTGAAAAATGGCAAGTATAAATAACTACGCAGTGCCGGTTCTTGAGGCGAATAATTTTAATGATTGGAAATTGAAACAAATTGATGTACCAACTGCATTTCTGAATGGTACACTTGATACTGATGTATATATTAAACCTCCAGAAGGCCTGGAAACGAAATCAAAGGTTTTGAAACTAAACCGTTCTTTATATGGACTTGCACCAAAGTGTTGGAATATAAAATTTAATGAGGTGATGTCCAATCTGAAATTCAGAAGATCTAAGTATGATTACTGTTTGTATATAAAAGATGAAGTTTATTTAGTATTATTCGTAGATGATGCACTTATTACAGGACCAGAAGAACAAGTCAATTCATTAATAAAAAATTTATATGAAGAATTCAATGTTAGAACTGTAACTAATATGTCAACCTTTCTCGGTATGGAACTGAACAAAACGGAAAACGGAATTAAAATTACTCAAACAAAAATGATATCACGATTGTTAAATGAATTTGGTATGAAGGACTGCCGTTCAGCAAATACACCAATGATAGTAAATTTTGAAGTGAATGGCGAAGAAAAAATAATACAGAACGTTCCATATAGACGATTAGTATGCAGTCTTATGTACCTATCGGTCACTTCACGACCAGACATAGCTTATAGTGTTTCATATCTAAGTAGATATTTAGACAAGCCAACTATAAACCTATGGACTGCGGGAAAGCGAATATTACGATATTTAAGTGCAACGAAAAATTATGGATTAACTTATGCTAAAGACGATACAGGGTTGGAAGCCATGTGCGACGCAGATTGGGGAGGTGATAAAGTTACTCGGAAAAGTGTTAGTGGTTTCGTTTGTTTTCATGCTAAGAACCTCATAGCTTGGCATTCTCGTAAACAAAGTTATATTGCGTTATCGTCAATGGAGGCTGAGTATGTTTCGGCTGGTTTGGCAGCTCAGGAATTAATTAATTTGAAAGGAATCATGTCTGAATTTGGAAATTCGCAAATAGTTGTTCTAAAAATTGATAATCTTAGCGCAATATCAATGATAAAGAATTTTGAAAACTCTAAACGGAGTAAACATATTGAGATAAAATATCATTTCATTAAGGATCTCTATTTAAAGAAAGAAATTGTGTTTAAATATATTTGCTCATCAGAGAATTGCGCTGACATTTTCACAAAGTCATTAGGCAAAGAAAAATTCAATTTTCTTCGCTCTTATTTGTTGTCTTAGTAGGAATCTGCTTATGATTTTTGTTTTGTTTTTAGGGCTATATGAATAAAAGGGATATTACGCAATTTAGAATGAAATAGAATATGTTAATTTAAATTGAGAGGGGGTGTTGAATATTGATAGATGTCATTGTTGATTGTATCATTATAGTAGGCTTTCATGTGCAGGACATAGACAAGCGTTCAAAAGACAGATTAATAAAAATAAATGAATTAATGTATTATGTCAGAATTGTGAAGAATCTTGTATTTGTTTTTCAATAAATAATTCACAAAATCCAACTATAATAAAATTATTATAAAATGAATAACCTCATACATAGTTACCTCAATTTTTGATGCTTGATACTACAAAATAAGAAAAAAAGGGGGTTTTCATTTAAAAAAATTAATTTTCATAGAAGTAGCTCTTCTTGGTCGGAATGAATACACTGTGTATTCATTTCGACCAAGAAGAGCTACCTGAAGATGGCAAATATGATTTTGCCGAAACGTCGAGCAGACTTCAACGAAGCCCATACGCCGATACAAACCCGGGAAACCAGACAACCATATATATATATATATATATATATATATATATATATATATATATATATATATACAGTGTGACCCATTTTTAATGGAAACACTCCTGTGAAATTTGAAGTTGTTAACCGATTTCAACCACTCTTTTTTTGAAATATCGAGTACTAAAAGGTCTACCTTGGGTCGAAATTTGAAATATTTATTCCAATTTTCAGGGCCTACTACGATATTTTTTCTTAGTCGAAATTCGTTTTTTTTATTAGCGATTTTTTATTGAAAATATTACCACTCCAATGGATTCCGCGTGACCCTAAATAGGTTTGACCAATATTTCATGAAAAATTATTCATTCAAAACAATGTTATGAGTAGGTACTCAAAATTAGAAAACTCACACTTAACAATCACAAAAAATATCAACAGATGGCCATGGAAATAATTTTTTTATGATTTCAACAATAAAAAAGCGTAAATTTTTTCACGAAAAATAACGGAATTATATTCAAGTTTTCACGCAAATCGCCTTAAACTAAGACCTAATAGATTTTTCAATTTAAATCTCAGTTGCCATGGAAATGATTGAAAGTAAGAGGAAAAATTGAAATTATAGGTAGGGTAGACCGGGGATAGAAGTGCCAGGGGTAAAAAGTTCCAATCGTCGCTATTTCTGCAAATTCAATAATATGTATTCAACACGGCAACCATGGATCAACTACGACACGCTGCGCATCGTGTTCGTGAAATCAGTTATATTCCAGAGTGGTTTGAGGAAGGGCGTACAAAGTGAAGGTTTTTAATACTCAAACGTAAGTAAACTGGACCATTTCATTTTTCTTCTTATTTGGTGGCTGTATTGTTTTTCGGGGCGAAATAATTTTATACCGATAGCTTTATCATTGCACTTTACGACTACTATATCCATTTCCTCTTTATTGAGGTATTTTTTTTGTTACAAACACATTTATAAAAACGTGGTCAGTATGGCAAAAAGTACCAAGCGTCATGGGGTAATAAATGCCGTATGGCACTTCTTGCCCCAGTTATGTTTACACTTTTTTATTTTTATTTTTACAGAATGCGGAATTATTCCCGAAAAACCGAAAGAGGTGAAACCTCACCAGGGATTATGAAGCGAGCAGCTGAATCCGTGATTAACGAAGGAATTTCAATAAGATCAGCAGCCAAAAATTATGAAATATGCAGAGTTGGTTTGAAAAGATTTATAGACCGATACAGAGCATATTCTGAAACCGCCTCGTTTGGCTACAAATCTATTCGTCGAGTCTTCACAGATGAACAAGAAAATGTTCTGTGTGCGCATCTCAAACAATCAGCCCAAATTTACTTCGGCTTAACGCCAAAAAATGTACGTACTTTGGCATACGAATGTGCAAAACAGTTCAATCTTAAGATACCTGATTGGTGGGAAGAGCGGAAACAAGCAGGAGCTGATTGGTTTACTTCATTTCTGAAGAGACAGCCAGAACTTTCTATACGTTCACCTGAAGCTACCGGTTTAGGACGAGCAACATCTTTCAATAAATCTAATGTTCAAGAATTTTATAATAAGCTAAAAGAAGTTATGGATCGGTATTCATTTACAGTGTCAAATATTTGGAATGTAGATGAAACCGGTGTTTCCACAGTAACCAATCCACCAAAAATTGTAGGAATTAAGGGTGCAAGGCAAACCGGTGCCCTCACATCTGGTGAAAGAGGAATGAACGTCACAGTTGTAAGAGGAATCTCAGCATGTGGGATGTATATACCACCCATGTTTTTATTTCCTCGCAAAAATTACAAGGAATATTTCATTCGTGGTGGTCCACCAGATTGTATGGCTGTCGCTAATATTTCGGGATGGATGCCGAAAGTTGAATTTCTTTTGTTTATGAAACATTTTGTCAAGTACGTGAAGCCAACGAAAGAATCACCCGTTCTTCTGCTACTAGAAAATCATGAATCACACTTGGATATACCTGTTTTAAATTTTGCTAAAGAAAATGGAGTAGTTATGTTATCATTTCCTCCTCATTGCTCCCATCGGCTTCAGCCCTTAGACGTGGGGGTATATGGCCCCTTTAAAAAGTATCTGTCTTCGGCTCAAGACGCATGGATGAGAAACAACACGGGTAAATCGATGACAATCTACGACAATTGTTTCATATGCGTATCCTTTGGCATTGTGTCCCGTTAATATTATAAATGGGTTCAAGAAAACCGGAATTTTTCCTTTCGATCAGAACGTCTTTAAAGATGTAGATTTTAGTCCAAGCTATGTGACTGATCGACCCTGTCCTATTAATGATGACAGTCAAAAAGAGAACGCCGAACCACTTACCATCACTGAGCCGGTTACACCTCCTAAACAAAGAAGTAGTCCAGTTGCTGGACCGTCTAATGTTAATCCTCAAAATTCTAATTCGACTTTTGAAGTTCCAGTCACTTCTGAGGTTTCGGTCACTTCTGAAGTTTCAGTCACTCCCCTGACTCCATTTGAATTTAATATTTCCACCAAAGTATTTTCACCGCATTGCGTTAGACCACTTCCAAATGCAGATCCTAGGCAAACAGCAAATAAAGGAAGAAAACGAAGACATACTGCTATTCTGACCGATATGCCTGAGAAGAGGGAACTTGAAAAAGAGCAAGCCGAAAGAGCGCAGAAGAAAATGAAAGTTCAAAAAGGAAAAGTTGAGCTAGTAAAAAAGAAAAAAAAAGTGTTCACGAAGAAAAAACAGGTTAAGATACTGAAAGAAGTTTATGAATCGAGCAGTGAATCAGAGACAGACGATTGCTTTTGTCTTGTGTTTTACTGTTGTGGACCATTTTCTCAGAGTATGCCTTCTGAACAATGGATACAATGTTTAGAGTGTAAAAAATGGGCTCACAGTAAATGTATCTCAGGTGAATAATTTTCTTTTGTTTGCTTAAACTGTAATAGTGATGATGAATAAATCCAATATGAAATGCACCTAGTCAGTTCGTTTTTGTATACGGTTAAAGACCTAATAAAATATTTATTTGCTGGGATAATTCCTAAAATCATTTTCAAATTCTTCTTGGTACTTCTTACCCCTAGGCTGGCACTATAAGCCCCAAAGTTGGGGCAAAAAGTGCCAATTGCAACGTTACAAAAGTACATTAATAAAAATTTTATATCAATTTTATATTGTATTTCCTTTCATTCATTGTGATTACTAATGTTCAGGTAATCAGGCACGTATTAAATCTGACCCTAATATAATACAATAAACCAGTAAAAAAATAAAAACTAAAAAGTGGCACTTTTATCCCCGGTCCACCCTACGCCTTTCGGGAGGTGACTTCAATAAGTGCTACAGAGGTTTGTAGAGTATTTATCTGATGGCACTTTATTCTTGAAATCATAAAAAATACTATTTCTATTGCAATCTGCTGATATTGGCTGTTTTTTTTTGTGACTGTGAAGTGTGAGTTTTCGAATTTCGAGTTCTTTTAACTTTGTTATGAATAAATATTTTTTCATGAAATTTCGGTCAAACGTATTTATGGATAAGCTGAATCCAGTGACGTGGTAATTTTTTCAATAAAAAAATGGCTAGTAAAAAATCCCTAATTTGGGCTAAGAAAAAATATCATAGTATGCCCTGAAAATCGGATTAAACATTTCTTATTTCGTCCCAAAGTAGAACTTTTAGTACTTGACATTTCAAAAGAAACATTGTTGCAATCGGTTTACAACTTCAAATTTTACAGGGGTGTTTCCATTAAAGATGGGTCACACTATATATATATATATATATATATATATATATATATATATATATATATATATATATATACTTGCCTGAGGTAATTTTGTTGTTGAGCTCGAAATTTTATAATATAATGAAAAGTTTTTGGCATTAAAACGCCGCGCTTGCCCTGCGTGTTGGCGAGTTTTGTATTCGGCCGCCCACTGTGGGTACAGACGCTGTTTGTAGTCGCCTAATCTGGGAACAGACACTACATACCTATTGGTCCGCGGGAGCTATTTCATTTCACTCCTACCACTCATATCTGAGAGCCATTCCCCTATCCACTACCTGGGGACGCGCCCAGTGGGGGTTTTATGTTCCCCCTAGGGAACGACGATTCCGTCGAAACATAGGCGGTACTCGAAGCGATGGACAAAGCACGTATTGATTCAAAATACTCCAACCTAGTCGAGTACATCAATGAGCATGCCACACTACACGTTGAAATGGATGCAGAATGGTTTAAAGACAAAATTTCTGTCAAGAGGGGCGTCAGACAAGGAGAGACAATCTCACCCAAATCTTTTACCCTTGCGCTGGAAAATGTATTCAAAGGACTACAGTGAAATCAAAAAAGCATCAACATTGACGGCCTGACGGGAAACGTTTAAATCACCTACGTTTTTCTGATGATTTTGTCCTCTTTAGCAACGACCTTGATGAACTCGCATCGACGTTGCAAGAAATTAAGGACGCCTCCAAGCAGTTGGTTTGAAAATAAATCTGCAGAAGACTAAAGTTATGAGCCCTACTAATATACTTGTTACCATCGAAAACCAGACTCTAGAGCTAGTCGAAAACTACATGTATTTGGGGCATAATATAAGACTTGGGAGAGAAAACCAGATAGCCGAGATCACCAGAAGGATAGGCTCAACGTGTGCAGCATTCTTTAAGCTCAGCCATATACTCTGAGAACCATAAATTCCTATAAATCTCAAACGGCAAGTGTATGATGCGTGTATACTACCTGTTGCAAGTGGCAATAGGCGGGACATGTCGCCAGAAACGAGATGAAATGGACTGAAACTCTGATCCAGTGGAGACCTAGAGAATCCTGAAGGAGCGTTGGCCGACCACAGGTACGATGGAGAGATGACATCCAGCGCTACGCAGGGAGGAACTGGATGCAGGTGGCACAGAAGAGAACGACATGGAAAGAAATGGAGGAGGCCTTTATCCAGGAGTGGACGTTTACAGGCTAAAGAAGAGAAGAAGAAGAAGAACAATTTCTAAAGTTTCCATAAAATTTCATTTTGAACTTTTGTTCTGATATGTAGAATTTCGAATTCCGAATTGTAGGCAAGTTTCCCTTTTATTAAATGTCTAGCATATATTGAATATTCGTTATGATATATGTAACTTCGCCTGTGTTCAGTAATCCTTTTTTTGTAATTTCCTTGTGCCCGACTTACATATATTTCATCACATTTTCTGCATTTAAGTTTACAAACTCCCGATTACCTAACCTTATCTATTTTTGACTTGTTGTTTTTTATGTATTATGTATGAAATAAATCTAGTTAATGTTCTACGAGATCAATAGAATCAGTTGGCGAAATACTTGGATATAAATTGACTATGTCGAAAGATATAATATAAATCTGGTGCTACATGGTATGTCGATATTTTGTATGTTGCTGATTAACTCAAAAGAATTTTTGATGGAATATATAGGTACATTAAAATTTTCAATAATTCTCTATAACTCAAATGAGGAATTTGGACGTGTTATATGCAGGTGCAGTCATGTAGGAAATAACAGGGCACATTGGAATATTAGGTTAGTGTAATTTTATGAAAGAATACATTTATGGTACTAAAGGATTTGATAATATCAAAAGAAATTAGTCCTTATCCGCAATAATAGATTTGGCACTATTAACTGTTGATTAAATTTCTGCTTGAGCAAAAACTTCGTTTATTGGTTAAGATATGTAGATGATATTCAACTCTCTTTTAAGGGCTCGAATAGACAATTAAGAATAATAGAAAATTTCATCAATTCACTACACACGAATATTAAATTCACAATCGAAATAGAGTAGAATGGTTCACTCAATTTCTTAGATTTAACAATTCGTAATCATAACAACAAACATGATTTTCCATTTATCATAAACCTTCATATACCAATATCACAATTCACAATATGTCTGAACATCCATTTTAACACAAAATAGTAACTTAAAATAGTATGATACATCGCCTCTTCAATATACCTCTTTTTCAATAAAATTTCCACAGAAAACTGAATATAATCAAGCAGAAAGCAGTCAATAATGTATGGTCCAAACATAATAGACAAAAAAATAAAGAAGAAAAATCATAAAATGGCAGTTCCACAAGCATTTCCATTGATCAAACCAGCAGGAATTAACTATGATAGTTTAACTTATTTCGGCAAAGCTTTATTGATTTTCATCGAGCCTCATCAAATCTATTATATATACATGTATATATATATATATATATATATATATATATATATATATATATATATATATATATATATATATATATATATATATATATTTATTCGAATTGTTGTTGCCTGTGATCTATTTTTAATCTCTTGATAATTATTAGCAATAACAGGCTGGTTGAATCTTAAAAAACTCGATTTTATTAAAAAGTTGACGTTTCACTACGATATTCGTAATTGAAATTTCTTTGACATTTATTGATTTGAAAAAATTGAAAAGACAAGGCTGCTTTGTCTTGCTAATTATTTATTATATGCTATTCAGTCTAATATTAACATTCAAAATTGTTATCATTAGATGGTAAGGGAAACCAAAGAAACCTTTACCTACGTAATGTTTGAAAATAAAAATAATAGGGTACTATTTATCTAACAACAAAGAAATTAGTCATGGGAAAACATTAAATATGTGGAGTAAAATTATCGGTATAGCACGTTTATATGGAAGCAGTCGTTGACACGTGTTTCGGACTCTTTGGTGCTCATCAGAACGGCGTAGCAAAGCATTGGATTGAAAATTTGAAGATGAAAATAGTACAACAAACAAAATTCTCTGATACGGAAGACAATCACCCTCATTGTGGTTTATTGTTTGAACTCTCCGGTATGGGAGATTTGGTCAAACTTTGCCACGGAGGCGATTAATGCTATCCGCGAGAACCAAGAACGAGTAAATAAACAATAACAAAGAAATTAGTCGCGGGAAAATATTAAATAGGTAGAGCAAAATTATCGGTATAGTTCGTTTATATGGAAGTAGCCGTTTTTTAATGAAATTTTTTATTTATTTAGAATTTCAAATCTTTTAAAAAAAGGGTACTTACAGTTTAGAACAATTTTGAAACTCTCAGCTTAAGTTTGGGGTCATTGCCATATTTTCAGCTTGCAATATTTAATTATTTATTCGAATTGTTGTTGCCTGTGATCTATTTTTAATCTCTTGATAATTATTAGCAATAACAGGCTGGTTGAATCTTAAAAAACTCGATTTTATTAAAAAGTTGACGTTTCACTACGATATTCGTAATTGAAATTTCAATTACGAATATCGTAGTGAAACGTCAACTTTTTAATAAAATCGAGTTTTTTAAGATTCAACCAGCCTGTTATTGCTAATAATTATCAAGAGATTATATATATATATATATATATATATATATATATATATATATATATATATATATATATATATATATATATATATATATATATATATATGTATGTGTGCAATGTGTCGTGATTTGAAATATTCCATAGTTTATTCATAAAGTCAACATTTAGTTAATCCTACAAATTTTCCATTTCATTCAATCATAAAATGCTCTAGTTTTTAGTAGGTGTACCTCGAATTATTAATCTCAAAAAAGTTTGTTACATTCAACTACATATTATTATTCAAAACATAGTACTCCTATTATTATATATATACATACAATAGTAAATCCACACAAAAATAGAATTTGAATAATTTCACTCTTGAACTGTGTAACATAATTATGTTTCCTAAATATCTTCCTACTTATGAAGCTCCATTTCCCTGAATTGTATCATATAGATAAGGTAGGTGGAAATACTAGCAACCATCTGCAATGAAACATGAGCTATATTTTTGAATTATTGAATAATTATGATATATCGACACATTCCTCAGGCATTAGTGTAACTACGGTAAGTCCTGGCCCCTCAAGGATATGATCACACCAAAAAGCCCAAAAATAAGAGATTGAAGAATTTACTTACAGATCGATTATGGAACATTGCCCAACAATAATTCTAAAAGGCAAAAAGAAGAACGCCAAATAATTTCTACAGTGATTTCGCGAAAAAAAAGTTTCTGAATATATAATAAGATAATATAGTTTAAAACAAATTTGAATCATTCAAGATATCTTCTGTATCCAGGAGACCAGAACATATATAGCATATTTTTCAAATACTAACAGAATAAATCAGAGTCCCATCTAATGGCAAAAGTCCACCAACGGAATATTTTTGCTTGTTTAGTCTCGAGTTCAAAAGAAAGAGCTCCATCTGAAATAAAATAATTCAATGAATGTTATCAAATTGTTGATCAGAGAGGAGTTTCATCCTTTCAATTCAGCTTAGGTTAAAAATCAAAACAGTTTATATTAAATCATAATTGATATATTTGAATGCAATTCAAGAATTTAGGTGAAGCAATATTCAATTCTGTAATATTAACGAAGGTTTGAAATTGACTTTTTGCACACAAATTGATGAACTGAGCCGAAGGCAAGGCCCACAAGTGAAGCGAGTGCGCAAAGAGGTTTTCAAACGAGTTTTTCATGATATTATTTATAGGACTCCAAAAGAAAAGACACATATCTTTTTTTTTGTGAAACTTCTTTATTAACAAAACTACAATAACACTATTGAAACAACTAGTATTCAAATTTATGGTAACATCGGAGCATTCCTTCAAAATAACGTCGAGATAATCAGTAATATTCTTGGAGGCGCTTTATCAGTACAGTTCTACAAAGTATAGTATTCGGTTTACAGTTTCCTCCCTGCAGACGATCCTTGTTCTGGTTTCATGAGAGCAGAAAAAACTGACGACTCTATCATTCTTGAGAGTTCCATTTTATTTCATTTTTTATTCATTATTATCAACATAGCCCTCTGTAACTGTACTAGATTTCCACCTTCCATGTTGTTTGAGGGCTAGGAGATCTAAGCCAGAATTGGGGCTGAAGAAGGCCGAAAACAGTGCTCCGTGTAGGATTCTGGATTCTCTAACATCAAAAACTTATCAATTTCACTAGCTATGTTGCCAATTTTCTTATTGCCATTGTTTTGGCTTGAACATTTTCTGTTTTGATTGTTTAAAAAAAACATGCCTGTCTTCAGACTGAGAGGGCGAAGAGCACAGTACTTCTTCAGGACGGTGTAAAGGTTTCCTGAAACTGTAAAGGACCTGCGTCTCTTGTTTCAAAATGTCTCAAAACAAGTTTTTGTGTTATTATAATAAATTAGGTTATGTTAAAGTGGAAGCTACCACACTATTTATCAAATCCCTACATCAAAATTAAAAGTAAAGTTTTTCCAAATTCCAATCTCAAACAAAATGTTGAATACATTTTTCAGTTGGAATACTGCAACTGAAGTAGAGCACTGAATCGAAATCTAATATGAGATCATATCTTTCATTCCTCCCTCAGGTATTATTTCAACAAAGGGCGGTTTAAACCGCTGCAAGTCATAGCAAACTGAAATCGCCTCTGAGGCGAGTTTCCGATTGATTTGTGTTTCTGTTCAAAATTGCCCTCTAGGAGACCTATGTTCTGGCTGCTCGGATGTACATAATAAAGATAAAACACCTTAAACCTATAATTGCTATTGTCTGGTTAGGTTAATTATTGTTCAAATAATTGAATAAGGAACTTAACTTGCTATGCTTCTTCATCCAAACGAACGAATCAAAGGTATCGAAATAATTACTAAAGTACGTATTAATAGAAATACGAGTTTAACTGGAACACATGGAAAAACCATAGTTTTTCGGTTTCTCCTATTATAGTGATTCTCAATGGTAATAAAAAATAGATTATCATTACTCACGCTCTTATATGGGAGCATGCGTCGACCAACGTTGGTTTGAATTCTTAGAATATTTTCATCTGCTCGCTTGCTCTGCAGTAGAAATGTCACAATTAAATTAAAATTTCTGTACGATAAATAATATGTTCAATTTGGTTTTCAGTCTGAATTATTTATGTATACGGTAAAACGAGTTTTGCTTTTATTAAAATCTTCTTTGTTATAATTACTGCTCATATTAGTCATTAATTCTCTCACCTCATTTAAAATGAATAAATTCGTAGCTACAATGACAAATATCGATAAAGAAGGTACTATAATCGAATTCGAAGCAACAATTTTTTCAACGAGCATTATAGGAAATTCACTGGCTCCATAGGGTTCCATTACAGTCACATATGAACATATAAGTATTGTGTACCACTGATGAAGACATTCCATCAGCAATTTATATGAGAAAACTGTGGTAAAACAACAGTTGATAGAGTTCAATTCTTCTTGAATTTCTCTTAAATTTCCAATATTTTCATGCGTTTCAACTTCAGAAAGAAAATCATTGAATGTTCGATAAAAATCAATCAGAATAAGTTTAAAAGTAATAAAGAACATCTCAAATTGAATATTGATTGAATAGTAACAGAAAACTGAAAATAAATTTGCCCATGAAAAGTATATCTCAATTTTTGGGGAATATATCAACAAGATAAACATAAGAAAATAATTTATAACTAGGAATAATGCCCATAATAAGCCGAAGTGGATTTTTCTTTCTTTAAGAGTAAGTCTTTTGTTCTCGAAACTCTCATAAATTTTTAAAATTCTCTCGGTTAACTTCTCAATAGTATGAGTATTTCGATAAGTAACGAAAAGTGTGTAAAATATATAAAAAATATTATGAAAGTCAAATGACAGGTTGAGGACAGGAAGCACGTCGGTACGACCATACTCCTTAACAAAGAATATTCCAACTAGAAGACTGGTGACGAGAACTGCACAACCAAATATTCGAAGAAAACTACGTTCATATCTAAAAACCTTAGGTGATAGATTATACGAAAAGTATGGATATAGAAATCCATATTTCCATATTTGAAAAACTGTATTCAGCGAATCTAATAGACGGTGTTTAGTTTCGACATAGTTACTTCTAGCACTCATGATGCTAACATGATGATACTGTTACAATATTTATTGATGCGTGAATACGTATGAGTGTTATGAAATGGATTGGTCTCTAATGAATTAAGTTGTATTAATTTTGTTAATGCCAATCCAATATTTGCCTAACTGTTACAAAATGAATGTGAGTATTTGTATTAAAAATCGAATTTTTTATTATGTTTGATGACTGATCGATTCAAAAAATTGAATATCACATAAATTGGTAATTCATATATATATATATATATATATATATATATATATATATATATAAAAAAATATATATATATATATATATATATATATATATATATATATATATATATATATATATATATATATATATATATATATATATATATATATATATGTATATATTATATACAGGGTCCTGAAACAGTGGCGCGGTGCTTCATATCTCTATTTGAGAAATAGATAGATATCTACATTTCTATAATATTACCTTATTGCTCGAGCTCGACAAAATAGACATATTGTCGGTCACACAGGGTGTTTAATTTCTTCTGGGCGAATAACAACTATGCTTTTTCAAATGGCAACCTACATTTTTTATCGCATTTTCGGTTTCTACATAGAAAATAAGAGATACTTTATTTTCATCTTCACTTCGAAAATTTCGACGGTTTTCGAGATTTCTAGCATGACAGGTTTTTTTTCCAATATTTGTCACTCAGAATATTTTAAATTATAAAGTTGTGCCAAGTCCAATAAAAATTAATTTTGGTCAAATATTCTAGATTGGTTACTGTCTCAAACGATATATCTGAAATCAACCTGCGATATACAGGCTATCAAAAATCGCTTGTCACATATTGTAAATAAAAATGTACAGAATCTTCCTTATTTTAAATGAAACACCCTATATATTATAGATCCATAAGAAGCGCCAAGAAAAGCTCTACAAATGTCATGAAGTATTCCCTGTGGTTAAGTTTACTAGTTTTTCTTAAAACAGCGAAAAATGGCAAATATTCATATTTCTTCGCTATAATCTCAATGAACGACTTTTTTCAAAAATAACCTGTTGGTAGATAAACAAGTTGTGAATCACACCACAAAATGTACGTTGTATATTTAAAATAATTTCAATAATCTCCAAATTTGAGTCATATTCTTTCTATCTAAAAACAACCTTTCAGCGAATAAAATATTTATTGGAAATCGATAGTCTGGCAAATGACAGATCAAAATATTTGCCTTTAAATAAGTATTGAAATCTATAGTGATTCGTGAGTAGAACTTTCGATATGATTTCATCAGAATGTTGTTGAATTATATCGAAAGTTCAACTTAACGAATCACTAAAGATTTCAATACTTATTTGAAGGCAAATATTTTAATCTGTCATTTGCCAGACTACTCGACTCCAATAAATATTTTATTCGCTGAAAGAGTGTTTTAGATCGAAAGAATATAGCTAAATTTGGAATTTATTGAAATTATTTCAAATATACAACGCTTATTTTGTGGTGTAATTCACAATTTGTTAATTTACCAACAGGTTATTCTTAAAAAAAGTTGGTCATTGGGATTATAGCGAAGAAATATGAATATTTGCCATTTTTCGCTGTTTTAACTTAAACATAGGGAATACTTCATGACATTTGTAGAGCCTTTCTTAGCGCTTCTTCTGGATCTATAATATACAGGGTGTTCCATTTAAAATAAGAAGATTCTATACATATTTATTTACAATATATGGCAAGCAATATATATATATATATATATTTACATATATTAATATATATATATATATATATATATATATATATATATATATATATATATATATATATATATATATATATATATATGTAGAATACTTGTCGGAGTTGTTATATACACAGTTCTATGAGATGAGGGTATTGTCGACTCAATTGAGCAAAAAACAGTAGTACTCTTGTTTCTCAGCCGAGCTTTCGCAACTACTCTATTGCATCTTCAGGGCTTCTACAAATACGAAAAGTGTCACAAAAAACAATTCAAAAATTCAATAGTATTACCGAAGTTGAGGTTATAGTAAAAATATGAACATCTACAACAGAAAATTACAATAATACTGAGCAGTAAAAGAAATAAGCAATGCACAATTTGAAACAAAAAATACGTGAGGTTTCCAAAATTTCTCTCAGTCAGCAACAATTCATTCACAATACAATATATTCGTTATGTCATTGTCAATTGATTCTATGAATAGAATTGTCCTCAGCAACATCTCTATTCATCCAGCTGCCCATCATACCAAATCTTATCCTTAATTTTCGTAAGAAGATATGAATATATATTACTCAGTTTTTGTGTATCGGTTTTGTTGATGGCGGCTTCACATACTTTTATTTGGATCATCTCATGTATGATTCCCTCATGGTAGTTTGGTGCCTTCTTTAAAATTTCAACATTTTCAAAATCTATCTTGTGATCCCTATGATGTGCATGTACTGCAAGTGCACACCATTCCTTATACCTTGTGATATCACTCTTGTGAATGGCTAGTCTGCTTTTCAGCCATTGTGAAGTATGACCTATATTATTTTCTACAGTCCAAGCATCTCATTTGGTCAATTACGTCACTAAGTAATCTTACAGGGATCTCATCCTTACGTCTGGAGTACAGTGAAGCAACAGTCTTAGGATTATAAGTTGATATTTTTACATCATCTTCTCTAAATATATATTTTAGTTTAGGTGTTAATTTTTCTTTATGTGGTAGGAATCCATAAAAACAACGCTGTCCCTGAGACTGATTATCCGAGAATGCAGTAAAGTAATTGCGAAAGCTAGGCTGAAAAACAAGAGTACTATTGTTTTTTGCTCAATTGACTCAACAATATATTATATATACATATATTATATATATATATATATATATATATATATATATATATATATATATTATATATTATATATTATATATATTATATATATTTATATATATATATATATATATATATATATATATATATATATATATATTATATATACATATATTATATATACCTGCGTGCGCAACATTGTCACGTTCAGTTGTTTACATTGTGCTCCCAACTAAATTCGAGAAATTTGCTAGCTATATTGTGAAATAAATAGTTATGAACTTGAAGGCGATCGACTAAATCATCAGTTGACATTTTTATATAGTTAATATACCGAAATTTGATCTGAGTTTCGTAAAATCGTGAAATAAAAGAAAGGTAAATAAACGCTACCAACATGTCTGAAAAGGAAACGTGCAACATCTGTATGAAGAATGTCAGGGATGAAGACGACGGCCTGCTTTGTGAAAAGTGTTTAACATGGATACATCGAGAGTGCCTAGGCATATCAGTCAAAACTTATCAGAAGATATCTAAAACCAAAGAAAGATGGTACTGCAATGAATGTAATGATAAACGGATAAAAATTACATCATCACAAAAAAACAAGGAGTATACCCTTGCTGACGTGATGAGCAAACTTCTAGAAATGGATGAGAAATATGAAAGCCTATTTCGAAAATACGAAGACCAAGTTAGGGTAAATGAAAAGTTACAACAAGAAATAGCAGGGATGAAGAATAAACTAAACAAGGCGGAACAAGAGGGATTAAAAAATAACATGGTCATACATGGTGTCCCCTATAGAACTGGGGAAAAAACAGATGAAATTGTCAAGAAAATAGGCCAAAATTTACAATTACCGATCGATCAACAGTATAAATTCTCTGCATTTCGGCTGGGTGGTGAAAAAAACAAAAATGTTCCTATTAAGGTAGTGTTCGAAAATCCGGACACGAAAAATGTGTTTCTGAAATCTTCAAAAAGGTTTCAGTTAAATACAAAGAACCTAGGCTACCAGGCAAATAAGCAAATATATTTAAACCACGACTTGACAAAAATGAACCTGGACCTACTAAAGAAGACCCAACTATTCAAGAAAGAGAACAACTATAAGTTTTCGTGGATAAGCGATGGAAATATACTCCTTCGAAAAGAAGAAAACAGTAAGGTTATCATGATTGAGAAAGAATCGGACAAATTTAGGGGTGGGAATCTAGATGTGAATTATCTGAATATCCAAAGTTTACGAAATAAATATGATGAGGTTCAGTGCTTAGTTATAGAGAACCCATGTGATATTTTAGTTTAGTAGAAACATGGCTCTGTGATTTCGAAACTGATTGGTATGATATTGCTGGTTTTAGGGCTGTACACGCCTGTCGGGAAAAAAGGGGAGGTGGAGTCGCAATATATGTGAAAGAAGATATTTCATTTAAAGAATTGGGTAAGTCAGGCAACAATGATATTTGCAACTATATAACTATTGCTGTTGGTATTAATAAACTGAAATTAACTGCGGTCTATAAACCACCCTCTTTTGATGTTGAAATTTTTTTGGATGTTTTTGAGGATATATTAGTAAAACTTCCGAAAAATCATTTAATAGTGGGGGATATTAATATAAATTTGCTCGATACTCAATCAAACAATGTTAGAGTGTACAAAAATATGTTGTCGCTTCATAATTATCATATAAAAAATAAATTAAGTATTGACCATGCAACTCGTGTAACTTTGAATACGGCCAGCATACTTGATCACCTCATAACTTGTAACCAGACACAAAATAACTGCTCCATGTCAGTGCAAAATAATTCACTATCGGATCACAATCGATTACATATAAAAATCAAACAAGATATAAAAAAACACAGAAAAAAATGCTCTTATGAGAATAATCATGTAGACCATCAAAGGTTTAAAATATTATTTGAACAAAAAATTAGAGAAGAAAATGTGTCTTCTTTTCAACAGCTTATACATATTATACAACAATGTAAACAAAATTGTACCTATAGCAAAATAATTAAATGTCATGAAAACAATATGTGGATTAATAATGAGGTGATAGAAATGATTAGGAAACGAGATAAGCTATATGATAGATTATTGGCAAACAGAGGCGATATTGATATTGAAAATGAGTTTAAACTGGCAAAAAAAAGGGTTACAAATAAAATGAAATCATTAAAAAATAAATATTTTCAGTCAAAATGGGATCAGACAGGGGGTGATAATAAAAAACAATGGAGATTCATAAATAGTTTCATTAAAAATAAAACTTTTGAGAATAACTTGCAAACTTTAAACATAAATGGTGTAAAAATAAAAGACGAGTTAAATATTGCCAATTGTATAAACAAACATTTTAGTAAGATAGGTAAAGATATTGTGGATGAGATAAATGCAGTCCGAAATCAAATTGCTAACGATGAATTTGCATTCAGGGATATGGTATGTGAGTCAATCCTAAAACTAGATTTAACCAACGAGGGGGAAGTGAATAAGATTATTTCAGATCTGAAGAGAAACTCTGCCCCAGGAGATGATCAAATATCAGTATGTGATTTATTTAACCTCAGAAATGACCTTACTCCACTCTTGGTAAAATTGATTAATAAAGTTTTAGAAATGGGCGTATTCCCTGACGAGCTAAAAATTTGCAAAATTACTCCTATATTCAAAGCAGGTTCTAAAGAAAATATGAATAATTATCGGCCTATCTCAGTTATATCATCCTTCTCAAAAATCACGGAAACTGTAATAAAAGATAGAATAATTGCATACGTAAAGCATCATAATCTGCTGGATGACTATCAATATGGATTCATCAAGGAGAGCAACACCTCATGTGCCGTTTTCGATCTGGTGAATAAAATAGCTAAAGGCGTAGACAGAAAGAAGGTGATGGTGGCTGTTTTTATAGATTTGAGAAAAGCTTTCGACGTAGTCAGCATAGATATACTGTTGAGGAAACTTTACCTAATGGGTTTTAGGGGTGTGGTGTATCGGCTGCTATGATCTTACCTAGCTAACAAGCAGCAATATGTGAAACTGGGGAATATTCAAAGTGATAGGGAGAAAAATAGTTATGGAGTACCTCAGGGTTCGGTCCTTGGACCACTTTTTTATATCCTGTACGTTCTTAGTATGAAACTAATAAATTTGAAGGGTCGATACTATGCGTTTGCAGATGACACTGTAATTGTTTATGAGGAGGAAGATGGAATAGATCTAGAAACTTTAATAAATAATGATCTCAAAAAATACTTCGAATGGCTTGTGTTTAATAAATTGAAAATAAATAAAGATAAAACGAAATTCATTGTTTTCAAGCACAAAAATAGGCATTTTCCAAATCAAGATATTAAAATTGATAATATAAGTATAGAAAGAGTGAATTCAGTTAAATATTTAGGATACATAATAGATGAGAATTTAAACTCAAAAGACCATCTTGAACACATAACGTATAAAATAATACCAATGATAGGTGCTCTCTATCGCTGCAGAAATTATATTACACATCAGAGTAAAATGAATGTATACAATGCATTCTTTCTTCCTCATTTTCGATACATGATCCCAATATGGGGTACATGTGGGTTTGTTTTGTTTAAATCAATGCAAACTTTACAGAATAAAGTATTAAAGATTCTTTTCTCATATGATTGGCTTGTGCCTACAGATCAGCTATACAGGGAGTTGGGTGTATGTCGTTTGGGTGAGTTACTGGAGTTGGAACAGTGCAAGCATATTCATAAAATAATAACTAAAACAATTAAATGTAATACAGCTTTAACGTTCAATAGGGATCTCCATCTATGATACAAGAGATAGTAATAATATATATCTAGAAATTGTGAAAAGTAATACTGGACTCAGTAATCCATTAAGTAGAGCTATATGTCGCCACAATCAATTACCAAAAAGTGTTAAAAACATCATAAATTATGCTGCATTTTTGAAAAGGCTAAAACAACACTTGATGCTATAAATAGTTAAAGTTGAAAAGTGTATATGTATTACAATATTCATAGTTTAATGTTGATTTAAAAAAATTTAATATTAGTAATAAGGTTTAGAATTTTCATTTTAGTTATCATTTAATATTAATCTAGAAATTTAAAATTAGTAATTAGGCTTAAAATTGGAGACTGTTGCGCACACCATTGTTAGGTAGGGAAGTTATATTTGTTGATTCCGATACCAGTGTTTGATACACTGTTTAGGAAAATTTTGATGTTATTGTATCTGTGTATATCTTCTGAAATAAACGTTTTAAAAAAAAAAAAATATATATATATATATAACTTTTGGATAATTATTAGCAATAACAGGCTTGTTGAATCTCAAAGAAGTCGATTTTATTAAAAAGTTGACGTTTCGCCACGAATGTCGTGGCGAAACGATTTTGAAAAATTAAAATTTTTCAAAAATTTTGATAAAGCCACGAATGTCGTGGCGAAACGTCAACTTTTTAATAATATCGAATTCTCTGAGATATATATATATATATATATATATATATATATATATATATATATATATATATATATATATATATATATATATATATATATATATATACTATTGCAATTCAATTAATTATTTGTAGTTGAACAGAAGTTTTTGTAAAAATTTTTCATCATTTCAATTTAATCATTTTCCACACAAAATATCAATTCTGCAATATGCCTAAAAATAAAAAATTTATGTTTTATTCAAATTTTCGAATGGACTTTTCATCAGCACAAATAAAATTTTATAATGTAATAGTTTTGTAACTATTCGACTGGCTATGACCTAACGAATACAGCTCAATTCATAAGAGATTAATATATTCACCAAAAGTGAGATTTATTTCAATTGAGCAAACAACTTTATTTCTTTCTGTTACTATTCTATCGATATCCAATTTGAGCTGTTCTATGTTACTTCTAAACTGATTCTGATTGATTTTGTTAAGTTAAAACACATCTTTTGATTGTGAATTCATGCATGTGAAATCATACCACTCAACATAATCGCATCCCATTCAAAAATTTCGAATGGCAAATGTGGTGTAGTGGCACATCCTTTTGAAGGCATCAAAAGATGAGACAGAGAGAAACGTTTATTAATGGCCATCGACCTAGGGTCCACCACATTTGCCATTCGAAATTTTTGAATGGGATGGCATGATGTTGAGTGGTATGATTTCACATGCATGATCATGCATGACACTTACCGTGTGGCATGAAAATGAAAAGTAGTTTCCAGATCTTCCAGAAATTTCCAACTGAATCGATATACTTTTCTGGAACAGAACGGAAACCTGAACCACTAAGAACTTATTTACCCGTTTTGAACCAAGCAAGAATTCATAGCATGAGCACATTTTATTCAAAATATGAAAAATAAGAAATTTTCTCTCCTCTGAAACACCCTCTGTAGAATATATATATATATATATATATGTACATATATATATATATATATATATATATATATATATGTATATATATGTATATATATATATATATATATATACTATATATACTATATATATATATATATATATATATATATATATATATATATATATATATATATATATATATATATATATATATATATATATATATATATATATATATATATTATATATAATATATATATATATATATATATATATATTATATATAAATATATATATATATATATATATATATATATATATATATATATATATATATATATATTTATATATATAATATATATATATATATATATATATAATATATATATATATATATATATATATTATATATAAATATATATATATATATATATATATATATATATATATATATATATATTTATATATAAATATATATAGAAATATATATATATATATATATATATATATATATATATATATATATATATATATATATATACCTACTCTTATTCTATAAGCTCACAAATTCAAGTCTCCAGGTGTTCCAATAACTTCATTCCAATGTTATCTATTCAAAAGTGAAATTGAAAGTTCTTTCAAATTTGTTATCATTGTTTAGCTAGCAGTTTCACCAAAACTCAGCTTTTCGTTACGTTTATAATTTTTATGAATCATGTAATATTCAAATTTTCGAATCGATCAACATAATATAAAATTAGATAGCTTGAAGTAATACTCAATTTTATTAATAACAGTTATATAAATATTCTACTGGCTATAACATAATGCATACAGACTAATTTATTAGAGAACAATTCATTTTATATCACTCAAGGTATTTGGAGATCAAAAAAATATTGTAACAATAAATAATCATTTTAACATCATGAGTAATGAAAGCAACATCGTTGCAACTGGACGACATCCATTAGATTCCCTAATTACAGCTTTTCAAATATGCAAATATGGATTTATATATCCGCACTTTTCATGTAATCCATCAGCCAAGGTTTTTAGATACGTACGCAGTTTTTTCCGAATACTTGTTTGTGCAGTTCTAGTGACCAGCCATTCAATAGGAATTTTCTATATTAAGGTGTATGGTCGTACTGACCTGTATTCTATCCTTAAGGTGTCATTTGAATTTTATCGTGTTTTTTATGTATTTTACACGCTTTTCGTCACTCATCAAAATACTTATACTATAGAAGAGATAATCGAAAGAGTTTTACAAATTTATAATAGTTTCGAGAACAAGAGATTTTTTCTTGAGAGGAGAAAAATCAACATCGGGTTATTGTGGGCATTATTCCTCGTTATAAATCAATTCCTAATGATTATTTTGCTTAAATATTTAATACATAGCGAGGGATTCATCAATTAGGCAAATTTTTTTGTATCTTGCTATTACCGTTTGATCAATATTCAATTTGAGATATTCTATATTACCTTCAAACTGATACTGATTGATTTTTATCGAACATTCAATGATTCTCTTTCTAATGTTGAAACGCACGAAAATGTTGGAAATTTAATTCGAGTTCAACAAGAATTGAACTCTATCAACTGCTGTTTTACAGCAATATACTCATATAAATTGCTATTGATGTGCTTTACACATGTATGCAAATCTTATATCTTTATATGTGACTGTAATGGCACCCTTTGGAGCTATGGAACTTTTTTCTACAAATTGGATTGTAGTACCTTCTCTATCGATATTCATCATTGTAGCTACTAGTGCAGTTATTTTGAGTGAGGTGAGGAAAATGAAGATGACTATAAGCAGTAGATATACTTAATTTATGGCAAGGAATAGTTCATTAAAAGCCGATAACGATTTACTGAATACATAACAAATTCAGACTAAAAACTGAATTGTACATATTTACAATCCAACATTTCCTTGAAATTAAACTTAAGTGTGACATTTCTACTAGTTTCAGAACAAACGGGCTGATGAAAATATATAAAGAATTCAAAGGAACGTTGGTCGTCGCAGGCTTCTATACAAGAGTGTGAGTGTTGAACTTCGATTCATTATTACTTCCAAAATATTTTGATGAGTTTATAACATCTAGGTTCACACTCACAATACGCGACACTATACTGATTGCCATTTACCCAGATATAACCTGAATAGTTCGATGAGGTCTTTATTTTATAGAGGTCTCAAAGAATTTAATGCGTTACCTGTTGGAATACGGAGTTCAGCATCACTTGGCGTTTTTAAGAGAGAAATCATGAAGTATATCAGGTCGTGTTGAACTGCTTGTGAACATGTAGATGTGTGAGAATTGCTAATTTTGTTTTCTATATTGGAATTTTTGTTTTGTTTGGATATTGTATATGGATTAAATTTGTAATCTAATCCTGAAATATCGTTGTTTGCTTTGGTTGGTATGCGTATACAATTTGTTTAGGTATTTATGTATCATTAAATTTAAAATTTAATTCATTTGTATATTAGGATGTAACCTATTAATGAATAAACATTATTATTATTATTATTTTTATTATTATTATTATTATTACCTACTGAAAATTAAACACCGGGAGAACTTACCTACTAAAAAATTATCAAAGTATTGTCCGATTCAAATATTTCACAGAACACATTATACCTAAATCCCAAATACTCTAAACCAGGGGTGCCCAACGGGGTGGATGATGATCAAGCGGTCTATAGCCAAAAATGCGCCGGTGATTTACTTACATTTATTAATACAAATATTGAAGTTCATCTGTTATATGTTGAAAGATTGCAGCTTTTAAGGTACATGCAAAATTAAAAAGATTAAATATACTCATAACAGAGGTTCGTAATATTAAAAACTAAATATTGAAGGGGTCAATTCAAATAATTATTTTTATCTAGAAAGTCGATAGTGTGAGAGAACAATTTCAGTTCATTCTGTGGTCTTATCTTCTTCTTCTTCTATTCAATTTTATGACCTGGCAACTCAGCTATGTGGTCAAGCTCTAGTATTTCAGTAGAGATTCTCACTATAAGCGTCTGGACTATAGTTGCCATACACAACTATTCCATGTCTCTACCAACAGTATGCAGATCACCTAATCTTTTCTTCTTCTGCTCCAATATATGTCAATTTCATTCAGTAAACTAGGAACTACTCCAACTCGTATTCCAAACTGGTCTTCGGTTTAACTGTGACAATTAATTAATTAATTTCTTATTATATATAGTTACAACAAAGCCATATTGCTATTTTCCCAGAAGCCATTAGTAGAGGTGAAGTGACTGTTACTATTAGTAAGTTCACATTACTGCTATTGTGCAAAGCTGATGGGAACTAAGGAAAAGGATTGCTAGGTTACAAGCGGTTAATAGGAAGGCATTGGCTGATTGCATACTAGGAGAGCTTACAGTTTAATTTGGGTATCAACTATGAATGCCATAATACCACGTATGATATTTTCATTTAAAATGGATAAGCAGTCAGTAATTGTAATAGGGGAAGTTTTACATTCTTTTATTAATATACTATACAACTGTGCACATTTCACTGCATTGTTTGCACACCCGAATAACAAGTGATTTAGATCACCTGTCATTCCACAGGAGCACAAAGGTGAATCAATAACCTTTATTCTGTTAAGGTGCTGAGGGCAACTACTGTGACCTGATCTCATTCGGTTTAGGGTAGTAATGAATTTCCTCGGTAAATGTTGAAAGTCATAGAACCATGGTTTATCTTTACGTTTGATCTTTGATTTTAGAAATGAATATGACCTACCCTTTGCTGCACTTATATTTCGCCACTCTGAACACCACTGTTACCATATTTCCTCTTTCCACTGGGGCCAATAATCCATAGGATCAGTTTTTACACTAGTAATTGTCGCCTGACTACTACCCTTCTTCGCAAGATCATCTGCAACCTCATTATATTCTATTGATGTATGTGCTGGCACCCACACCAATTGAACAGACAGACTACTCCGCCTCAACTCCCACATCAATGACCGACACTTATAAGAGATAGGGTCACTATGAGCTTTAATCACCTTACTACATATCCTCTCCAATGCTGACCTAGAATCTGATATAATAACTGTTTTCGAGAATTGCTGTTGTCTGACATAGATGAGAGCCTCTAATATTGCTGCCGATTCCGCAGAGCATATAGTCAACTGAGAGGACAAGTGGGCTGATCGTTCCCACCCAGTGGACGGGCACACCATACCAATCCCTACCTGACCATTTGAACTCTTTGAGGCATCCGTAAAGATTTGAGTGTATTCTTCAAACTTTTCCGCAATCCTCCGCCGAAACAATGAAATACCCCTCATTAATCCGAGATTTTGAAATTGGATTCGTTCAGTCGAGCTCTGGTATGGAAAGCGGTAACAAACACCCATAGTCGAAGAGTCTAATGTGCGAGCAACCATTATGATTGAAGGAACAACAGAAATAAATGCAGGTATGACTTGATTATTCCAAAAACCTCGAAACCTTACCAACTCCTCAAGAACAGAAACATATTCCGGATTTCTCACAAAGTACGCTTTGCTAACAGACAGAAAGAAAGAAAGAAAGAAAGAAATTTATTCGTCATTGAAAATCCTACAACTGTAGTACATACTGTTATAAAATTTTATCAGACTTGTATGCTAACCACTTATTACGAAATTTTAGAGGCATTTCACCACTCTCAGCTAGTATGACATTAATGGGAGTTGATCTCATATAACCCAACGCAATGCGGAGTGCTTGATATTGTACACGATCCAATTTAGCAAGATATCGTGCTGAACATTTACCAACATATATAAAGCAATAATCCAAATGGGGTCTAACAATGGCCTTATATATATTCAAGAGAGCGCCAGGGTGCCCCCCCCATCCAAGTGTGGTCTTATGATATGTAATAGAACATAGATATAGTTGGCGTTACTTTGTTCGTTAAGAAACTGTCCATTAAGCGAAAAGTTGAATAAAGTATGAGTAACATTGAATAGAGATCAATTAATTAATCAACATCATGAGAATAATTAATCAATACAAACCTACAGATAAATGAAAAAAGTTGGGAAATTATACTCTCACATAACGTTATAAATCAAAAAAACTAGTTTTGTATTAATTTGAAATAAATAATTTCGCCACTATGTGCTAGGTATATCTATTATTGAACTTGATTAAGCGATTATAATGACTGAATATGATATTAAAGGTTTCAACTGTTATGTACAAATATTTCAAGAACTGGATATCTCTCCACGTATCTGATTTCTTAATATTTTGTGTCATTGATTTTTAGTCTTATCCTAACCTCAATTCAAATGTCGATCATTCGAGAACCTTTACCCGAAAAGTTCATGGGTTGTATTCATGTATATTGAGTTGCTATGACCTGTTTTCAGTATTATCATAAGCTGAATTATGAGTGTTCAACTCCCCACCCTGTCCAACAATTTTGTAACACTCATTTAATCATTTTCTTTCAGATGGAGCTATTTCTTTTGAACTCAAGATTGAACCAGCAAACATTTTTCCTTGAAGGATTTTTACCATTAGATTGGACTCTGATTTACTCAGTAAGTATTTATATGAGAACATAAATCTTCATTTACTGGGTATTTGGGAATTCGAATAGGATTATTTTCTCGAAAATGGACCTGGAGCAGCCATAATAAAACAACAAAGAACGAAATTGATTAACTTCTTGGCTCTAAAACACATATAATACAGGATTTTACGGTGCTGAGCTAATTCGACGTAAGAAGTGGCCACCGATTGGTTCGAACAAAAGTTGTTATTGACAAGAAGCAACAAAGAAAATACATTCAGCAACATAAACATACTCGAATATCGTACAACCAACTTCTAGAAATCGGATAACCGTTTAAAAAACAGGGGTGGGGAAGAGAACGGATCTCCCTCAAGTGAATCTCTTACTCGATATTAACAGTTTGAATGATAACAAACAAAGAATCCTAAAAGACAGCATTCGGGAATTAAATAAGAACAGACCAAATCCAGAGGAGAAAATTGACGATAATATCAAGCGACTGTTGGAAAAATGAAGGCAGCTGAATGAAGAAGAGAAAAAGGGTACAATAGAGTATGTGGAACTAAACAAACTATTTAAAAAACAAATGAGGGATAATGAAAGAGAGAAGGAGGACCAACTAATAAACGAAACCCTAGATAAAAACAATGGCATGAAATGCTTAAGACCAAATCTGGGGAAAAAACAAACTTTTTCCCTAACTGACAGTAAAGATAATGTTACCACGAGCTGGAGTCGAATCTTAAAAATCATTGAGGAATATTACTCAGTCCTATAGGAATCCAAAGTACAGGATCAAAACGATGATTAAACGAAGAAGGTGAAAGTGAAAAACGTCGGATCTGAAGAATTACCTGAAGTAACTAAGGAAGAAGTAGTATAATCCCTAAAGAACACGAAACGCAACGAAGCGCCCGGAGAAGACGATATTCTTACAATCGACATGATGATCGAATGAGGCGGTAAACCAATGAAACTGATAACGAATTTAATGAATGAATATCTCCAACAGTGTTAAATCCCGATACCTGGAGGAATGCTAAAGTTATACTTCTTCAAAAGAAGGGAGATAAAACTCAACTGATAAACTACCGTCCCATAACTCTACTATCGCGCCTGTTTAAATTACTAACAATAATAATTACTACACGTATAACTCAAAAATTGGATGGGTATTAGTCAACGAAACAGGCAGGCTTTAGAAAGGTTTACCCAACTGCGGATTACTTGCTTATCATGAAACTCTTGATTGAGAAGTAAAATGAATACCACTTCCCCTTGAATCTGGCCTTCATAGACTATGAGAAGTCTTTCAACACGGTTGAACAATTGGGCCGTTCAAAGAGCTGCGAAATTGCACGATCGACAGTAGATACTCACAACTAATACAAGAGATTACTAACGAAGCAACAGCATTATACTACTTAAATACTAAAACCAATCAGGTCCCACTGAAAAGAGGAGTTAGACAGGGAGATACTTTACCACCCACACTGTTCACATTGGTTTAAGAAGACGGGTTTAGAAGACTAGATTGGTCAGAACGTGACGTTAATGTGAATGGTCTATACTCGAGCCACCTACGTTATGCAGATGACACAATCATAATGGCAAAAGATCCTACAGAACTTGAGAACATGATAAACGAACTAAATGAAGAGTCTCTAAATATTGGACTGAGGATGAACATCAATAAAACGAAAGTATTGCTTATGGAGGAACGCATAATCCAGGTGGGAAACCAGAGATTGGAGAGAGTGGAGGAATACATATATCAGGGTCAAAAAATTGTACTTGGAAGGGAAAATCAAACAGTGGAGATACAGAGAAAAATACAGCAATCCTGGGCGGCGTTTGGTAAACTGAGTTATATACTCAAAAAAAAAATAACGTTGAAGAACAAAAGAATAGTATATGATATGTGCATTCTGCCCATATGTTCTACGGAGTAAAAAATTGGACAATGACATCAAAAAATCTGAATAAGCTCAAAGTAACGCATCGTGCAATGGAGCGAGCAATGTTGGGAATAACTCTAAATGACCGAAAAACAAATAAATGAATTAGACAAATAACCAAAATAGCTGATGTAGCTGAAAGGGCGGCGGAGTTAAAGTGGTCCCATGCTGGACATGTGACAAGAGATAGTGCTAATAGATAGCATAAAAGAATTTTAACCTAGCGACCTTATACATTAAAGAAACCTAGAGGATGGCCACCAATTAGGTGGTACGATCATATCAAACTGACAGCAGGATAACATTGGATGCGCGAAGCCGCAAACATTATAAAGTGGAAATCAGAATTGGAGGAGGCATATTGTCCAATTTCCACTCCGTAGCACAATATGGGCAGAATGCACATATCATATACTTTTTTTTTGTTCTTCAACGTAATTTTTTGTTTTTGAGTAAATAACTCAGTTTACCAAACGCCGCTCAGGATTGCTGTATTTTTCACTTTATCTCCACTGTACAATTTTTTGACCTAGATATATGTATTCCTCCACTCTCTCCACTCTCTGGTTTCCCACCTAGATTTTGCTTTCCTCCATATGCAATACTTTCGTTTTATTGATGTTCATCCTCAGTCCAATTTTTAGAGACTCTTCATTTAGTTCGTTTATCATGTTCTCAAGTTCTGTAGGATCTTTTGCCATTATGATTGTGTCATCTGCATAACGTAGGTGACTCAAGTATAGACCATTCACATTAACGTCGCGACTAATCTGGTCTTCTAAACACGCCTTTTTAAGCCAAAGTGAACAGTGTGGGTGTTAAAGTATCTCCCTGTCTAACTCTTCTCTTCAGTGGGACCTGATTATATATATATATATATATATATATATATATATATATATATATATATATATATATATATATATATATATATATATATAAATAAATATATATATAGTATATATATATATATAAAATAAATATATATATATATATATATATAATATATATATATATATATAATATAATATATATATAATATATATATATATATATATATATATATATATATATATATATATATATATATAAATATATATATATATATATATATATATATATATATATATAGTCAATGAATAAAATAATTGAAGAATTTTTTCTCATCCTGTCTAAGTTCTAGGCAAAGCATAGCAAGAACTCCTGCTTAGTCGCGTTTTTGATTGATTGGATGTACCCAAACCATTCTGCATCGTTTGAGTTTCTGTCGTCGAAGTTAGTGTCGACGGTAGAGAAGGTATGATAGCAGCTCTCGTGCGATTCCTTATACGACTGGGCTGAAGGAGACATGAACTAAAGCGCCTCCCCATGTGAAAGAGCGAGAGGTAGGAGTGATAAACGAGCGAGAGACGACAGGCTCCACGTGTGAAAGAAGCATAAGAGTTGCTTCATTATTAAATCTAAGGACATAGGCGTAACTAGGTTTATCGCATGGGCGAAAAGAGGCTTTGTATATTTTGTTGGCAGGCGCCCCTTGATATTGAAAATATATGTAATGATTTTATTTTGTTTTGAAATACAATATGTTATAACTTATTGAGAAAGGATGTTTTCAAGAGAACACTGAACAAACTACTTTTTCGTTCTTTTCTTCACATTTTGAAAGTATTTTTGAAGATTTTATTTTTCGGTTTTCTGGTATGAGCAGTCAACATACTGAAAAAGGAGGTGACCGGACTTATAGTCATACCAATCCCTACGGAATGTATCGATATATTATAAAGTTGATGATTAAATGATTATACACCCCGGTCTTTTTTCAGATGCTTGCTGGTATTTCCACCTACCTAGTCTATCTGATACAATTCAGGGAAATGGAGCTCCATAAGCCATAAGATATTTAGGCAAGATAAATATGTCACATTGTATTTCATTTTTCACTTGTACATTATTTTTTGATTTCACCTTTTATATGGTTGCTATGAATACACTCATTATGCCATAGTGCGTAATGAGCGGGTACTATGGATTGTAACGCCCGCTCATTGTACGAGGAGAAATGAAGCAACTTCCATTGATTAAATACTTCATAATCCTCATCATATACGACTCTGGATTTCTCCGGCAATAAATTATTCGCAGTTTTGGCTGCATTTTCTATGATATTCTTGGGTAAATTCATATTCATTTCTATTATTTCAATAAGACTACACAAAGAAAGCAGCAATGACATTCACTAAATATAATGATGACAAATATATTCAACAAACGTCAAAATATCAACAAATGGCGTGCCTACTATGAGAAGGAAAATAGTAAGTATAGGAGCGATAAACCGATTTTAAAATCGATTTTTCAAATAATAATTTTCATACCTCGGGCCAGAGGCTCTCGGGCCGAATGTTTCCCTCCGGGCGTTAGGATCTATATAACGCACTTGGTACATGAATAACTATTTCCTCGCTTTACTGTTCGATTATTGACTCAGTTTTGAATAACAATATGTCGTTGAATGTAACAAATCTTG